>JAXGGT010000054.1:3903759-3918924 GCA_035583425.1 Marsdenia floribunda | reverse complement strand
TATATATATATATATATATATTACGGGGACAGGGATGGAGGCAGGGCCGGGAATCAAGGATTAATACCATCCCCGATTTTTTGTTTCGAGGAATCACCATCTCCATTCCCGAACCCGGTCAAAGCAGGAATTTCTCGATCAAAACGGGATTGGTATACGAATTTTCCATCAGGTATGATTTTAATTGTCATCCCTATCCAAGAGTGACCTTTACATCTAAGAAGAGCCGCGACATACATACATACATACATACATAGAAGCAGAAAAAATGATGAGAGAGAAAAGTTGTGCCCACAGTTACGACCTGCACAAGTCACTGCCTTCCTAACGTAATTATCTTCGTCTTCTTTTGGACCCTCTTTCAATTTTTCTCCCACTTTCTCTCTCTAAAACAAATAATATAATATATATACATATATAGAGAGAGAGAGAGGGAGTATCTAAAAGATTCTTTGCTTTGCCGTTCTTATCAGGCAGAGAAAAGGGTATGGTAGGTACTCTTCACATGCTACTCATAAGTACGGCCTCACCTCAAAAAACAAAAGAGAAGAATATCATACCATTTTTCTATTTTCATTTCGCTTCCTCTTTTGGAATTTCCAATATTTATATACACCCATATTATTATTATTATTATTATTATTGATGTTGTTGTTGTTGTTATTTTTATATACAAGTTTATTTGCTTAAAATATAAACAAAATAAATACACTTTTACTATTTTTTTTTTAAAATTAATGTATTTTTAATTAATAAGACTATAAAATACTTTTTTAATTTTACCTTTTTTATTTAAAAAATAATGATAACAATCATAAAATATTATCAACAAGACGTAACTCAATTGGTAACAATTTTACTCGTAATTCTAGATTTCATGATTTTGAAATACATTAGAAAAGTAAAAATATCTCAAATTTTTCAAAAAAAAAAATTATTATAAAATAATATTGAAAAAAATATATATATATTAATAAATATCATATTTATTGTTTTGTTCTAGTATTTTAGAGCTATTACATTTTTTTTATTTTTTAAAATTTTTATAGATAAAAAAATTATATTAAAAATATATATTAACATTAACTATGTTGTTATTAATAAATGTATATTAATTAATTACGAGGTGTGATGTAATAATTGTTCATCTCGTTCTTTAATTATGACGTTAAAAATTTGAATTTCGTCTATAAAAATGAATCACATATTAGAATTAACGATTTAACTCTAATAAAAAAAATACCACAACAAAATAAATTAACTATTACTGTCCACAGTAAAAACCTTCGGATCAAAATAAATGTTTTTTTTTTTTTTTTAATGGAGCAAGTAAAAGGGGGAGGGGAAGAGAAAGCAATTGGGTATTACTAGGGAAAAAGTGTGTCCGTCCAAAATGATCGTACCGTCCGCACTTGAATATGTCCTTCCTCACATATTTCTCCACCGAATGAATTGGTCTACTTGAGTTGCGCCCCATTTCTCCATTGAAGAAAACGACTTCTCTTGGCCTTTTTTTTAATTTTTTTTTACCAAAATTGCCCCTCACCTTCATCTTCTTCCTCCCCCATCCTTTCTGTCCTTTCCCGTACGCACTCTCTTTATTTTTCTTCAATGTCTAAACTATCCCCCTTCCGATTTTGACTCGTATCTGTTGCCATTTCGTCACTCTATCCATGTTTTTGAGGGTATTCTCGTCTCGTGACTGGTGACACCAAGTACACGTCTTCGTATAATCATTTCCTGAGATAAAAGCCAAGGAGGGGGTATTCTAGTACTTTATCTCCATCTGCTTCTTCTTCACTCCTTAACTGCTCAACCCAGACCCGTGTGTTTTTTCTGTTAACGGTTACTTCTAAATCTTCCGACTATCTCTGCCCCGGAAGGAGGATTTCATCTCTTGTACCATATCTTCCTTCCCCTAGCTTTGCTTTTCTTGGTTTTTGTTCGTTCAACAAGAACATATATGTATTCTCTCTTTTTCAGCAGCTCCTCCTGAAGCCTTGTATTTATTTATTTATATATTTTTTTTACTTCTGAGATAAACCAATCTTAATACCAAGAATTTGCCTGGTTCTATCCTTTTTCTTATATAAGGGCCAAAGATCCAAACTTTAGTTTGAAAAAACCAGTAAAGGTTGCAGCAATGAAGAGGCAGAAATCTATCCCTGAATCTAGTTTCAGTTGCTTTGATCTTCTTTCTGAAGAGATTGTCTTTTCGATTCTCGATTGTCTTGGTGACAACCCACTTGACAGAAAAGCCTTCTCTCTTGTCTGCAAGTCATTTTACGCTATAGAGTCTCGGCATAGGAAAACCCTGAAGCCTCTCCGGTCTGAGCACTTAACTAAGATTCTAAATCGTTACCAGTGCGTGACTAATCTCGACCTCACTCTCTGCCCCAGGATTACAGACGGTTCACTGAGTGTAATTTCGACTTGTTGCAAGGAAATGCTGAGATCAATCAACCTTTCAAGGTCCAAGTTTTTTAGTCACGTGGGTTTGTCAAATTTGGTGATGAACTGCGGGAATTTGGTTGAGCTTGATTTGTCTAATGCAACTGAGTTGAAGGACTTGGCTGCCTCTGCTATAGCTGAGGCTAAGAACTTGGAGAGGCTGTGGTTGGTGAGGTGTAAGTCTATTACCGACATTGGAATTGGGTGTATTGCAGTAGGATGCAAAAAGTTGAGGCTGCTTAGCTTGAAATGGTGTTTGGGTGTTGGTGATTTAGGGGTTGATTTGATTGCTGTCAAGTGTAAAGACATTCAAAGTTTAGATCTCTCCTACTTGCCGGTAATTGAAACCTTACTAGTGGTTAATGCAAATATTTACTTTTGTTATTCCTACAATTTCCTCTGTGCATTACAGTTGTTTTAATTTTACATTCCATGGCTGTTGATTTCTGTTCATTCTGGTCTGCTCTGGTTATTCCTGTTTACCCTAAGCTTGACACTCATTTGTTCACGTGATGGTTGTTATATGCTTCATATGCGATTCCATTTGAACCTATATCATTTCTAGACATGTATGAGCCATTTTTGATTACTTTCATGTCCTGTGTCTGGTTCAATACTCATTACTTTCTTGATCATGTTTAGCATTATAATTCTTTGAACTTTTTGCAGCCAATTGATCTACTAATTTTGAACTTAATAGAAAAGATAAGGAGGGCTTCTTTGATATGTCATTTTCCTTTCAGTTGTTGGAATGACACATTAATATTAACAGATATGAAGTGTGTTTCTTTGGCATCAATCAATCCATCACTCCGTTCCTCCATATCTGAAGTTTGGACCCACTATAGAATTGAAGTTCGATGGATCAGATACTGCTTGAAGGTCTTTTAATAATGTCATTTGTTAATTAGACTGAACTTTGAAGAGAAGACAATGTTTTCATTTAACAAGATATAATATTGTGCTGATAAAGGTCTTAACATGTTTTCTTTATGAGCTACATAAAACCTTTTGAAGGTCTGATATCGATACTCAATGCTTGAAGATCAAGAGCCTTTTTCTATCTCCTCATATTTATAATTCTGATGATTATTTCATCATGTCCTCTTTACTTTGTGCGTGATATTTTCCCAATGGTCAAATATTTCAACTGAGGCCTAGCAACATTGTTCTGCTCTTTCTTACTCTACAATCTATTGAATGATTAGCCATGACACACAATTATTCTAGGTTTTGTTTTGATAACTACAGTTTGTTGATAGCTGTACATGCATTGTGTTCGTTCCAGGTCCTTCTTTTCACTTTGATCAGCCTTTATTGACATTCCTTTCTTGCAGATCACAAATAAGTGTCTCCCATCAATCTTGAAGTTGCAATATCTTGAAGATTTGGTACTAGAAGGGTGCTTCGGCATTGATGATGACAACCTTTCTGCCATCAAGTATTGTTGCAAGTCATTAGAGGTATGTAAGGAATACTGCAAACAACTTTTCACGTCCATTTTCGGACAATTTAGAAGTTCAAGGCCAAGTTGTTAAATTGGATGTTTCAACTGTGCCATTCATCTCACTTTGAAGTGTAACAAGTACATGGTTCTTGTATCAATTATTTGACAACCTAGCTAACTGTTTTATGATCTAAACTAGACATCGTATTTTGGATATCTTAAGTTTTTCATGCCTCTTCTAATGCTTTTCATTGCCTTGAGCTTCCAACTTGATATATGCATTTTTTTTTTTTTCTTTTGTTTTTTTGGTTTTGCAGCACCTTTACTGACTGATTTTTTATATGGAGTCTCAATTCTTTCGTTTCTACTTCTTCAGATAACTTTTAGTGAGTAATTAAGTAACCACATTTTTGCTTTCACAGACACTTGACATGTCAAGCTGTCAAAATGTTAGTCATGTTGGCTTGTCCTCTCTTACTAACGGAACTGGCTGCCTGCGGCAACTTATCCTAGCTTATGGATCTCCTGTAAGTCTTTAATTAATTTGTCTCTTCTCTAGCTACTAACCGTGATATGAAACTCACTGTTTCCAAATGCTGATGGATCAGGTTACTTTTGCCCTTGCTGAGAGTTTGCAAAAGCTCTCAATGTTGCAATGTGTGAAACTAGATGGTTGCCAGGTTACATGCTGTGGACTCAAGGCAATTGGAAACTGGTGTATCTCATTAAGAGAGCTGAGCCTCAGTAAATGCGTTGGAGTGACAGATGAAGGTCTTTCTTCCCTCCTTACAAAACATAAGGACTTGAGAAAGCTAGATATCACTTGTTGCCGCAAGATAACTCATGTTTCCATTGCCCATATTACGAATTCATGTGCCTCCCTTACATCCCTCAAGATGGAGTCTTGCACACTTGTTCCGCGAGAAGCATTTGTCTTGATTGGGCAACGATGCCAGTTTCTTGAGGAGCTTGACCTTACTGATAATGAGATTGACGATGAAGGTCATTTCCTGTCCCCTACTACTGATGAGTTAATTTACAATATTACTCATCTGATTAGATTTTAAATGTGCTACCAACAGGTCTGAAGACCATTTCAAGATGTTCCAATCTCTCCAGCTTAAAACTGGGGATATGTTTGAATGTTACGGATGAAGGACTTACTTTTATCGGCATGTGCTGTTCAAAACTTAAGGAGCTAGACCTATACAGGTACGCATTTGACAATCTCTTACTGCTTCAATTAATATCTCCCCTAAATTGTCTTGCTTAACTATTTAACTTTCTTTTGTTCAGATCTTCTGGAATTACTGATTCAGGCATTTTGACAATCACACGTGGTTGTCCTGGCCTTGAAATGATTAATATAGCATATTGTAAAGATATAACTGATCGCTCCTTGATATCTCTGTCAAAATGTCCAAGACTGAACACACTTGAAAGTAGAGGGTGTCCTCTTATTACATCTTTGGGTCTAGCTGCTATTACTGTGGGATGTAAACAGCTGACGAAACTAGACATTAAAAAGTGCAATAACATTGATGATGCTGGAGTGATTCCACTAGCACATTTTTCTCAAAATCTTAGACAGGTATTATAGCACTATGGTATTATAGCACTATGTTTTCCTCCTCTATTTAGCATTCTGTTCCAAAATAAATAAATAAATAAAGGGATGCGTGTTTAACTTATTTATTCATAACATTGCAGATCAATTTGTCATATACTTCAGTCACAGATGTGGGCTTATTGTCCCTTGCCAGTGTGAGCTGTCTACAGAGCATGACCATACTGCATTTGAAAGGTTTAACCCCAAGTGGACTGCTAGCTGCATTGTTGGCTTGTGGAGGTCTAACAAAAGTGAAGCTTCAATCCTCCTTCAGATCTGTGCTGCCACAACGCCTTTTTGAGCATTTTGAAGCTCGTGGATGTGTTTTCCAATGGAGTGATAAAGTCTTGCAGGTATTCTCTCTGCTTTCTTTTTAACCAACTAGTAATCAAATTGTTAGCAGACAAGTTCTTGTTACCAACTAGTAATCAAATATCTTTGTTATTTGATGGTTCACATACATTATTTCTATTGTCAATATGTTGAAAATCAGATGTCTAAAATATTAATCAGATCTTTATCCTTGTATGATTTTTCAGGCTGAATTAGATCCTAAATGTTGGAAGTTACAGTTGACTGATACGGACTAATGGTAATATTCCATGTTTCCGGGCAGAATTTTCAAGATGACTGTATAGTATACAGTTGAGTTGCAGATATTTTATGCTCTGCATGTCTATTTTCTGAGTTTCCGAGGAGAAATAACTCGTAACAGCTGGGATTGTGCCAGGAGTTTTCCTCCAGCAATCCACAGAAAAGGGAAGTTTGTAACCTTGAAAACCACAAAGATCTCACTTCGAGAGAGAATTCTTTAAACAGAATGTGTATCACATAGCCATAATGCCTATAATCCATTACTCCTTTCGTTTAGTGCATATTTTTTAATCAGTGCGTTATGTGGAAACTCAAGAAACCCTTCTCAAGAAGGCCGTATCCCATGTTAAATTCTATATACATCAGCCAGGTTACCGGAAAGGTTAAATGTAGGAGGTAACTCCATAGTTTCTGCTTCATACTTGTGGATTCTTTTCTTGGAGGAGAAACTTTTCCATGGCGGGAAAAACACCAACCGGAAGTCATGTTCACACACTGTTGATATTTCAAGATTCAAGAATTCAAAAGTGCAGGTATTTCCCTCAACAAGAAATGTCTTTCAACCTAAAGCTAGTTCCTTTCATTAGGGTTTGTGAAAGTATTTGCGGAAACTTCTGTGCCCAAGAATGACCAGAAAAGGAAACTCTTCCCCCCACGGAAGCTTCAAACAAAGATATGCACACATCTCACATGGGTCTATCTCAGTTTAAGTCACTGGGCATTATTAAAAAGATCTGAAACAACACATCTGCAAGGTCAGCTCCATCACCTGCAGACCACCAGTACTTATCAGATTCCCCGCCGTCCATCCCTCCTTCCAAATCTTACAAATCCCTTTGCTCTGATCAACTTCCTAACTTTTTTTTTTTTTTTTTTTTTTCTCGAATACTGAATCTAAATGGTTGTGCTGACTTTGACAGTACATTCATTCCGTACGATGTGTTTTTTTCCCCTTTTTGGTACCATGGAGAAGAGAACATTTTGTTGTCGAAATATAAAATAATGTTGTTTTTTTTTTTGGTCTGTGATTTCTCTATCATAGAGAAAGTCTTCTCTTTGTAATGATGGAAGCATGAATCAAGGACACCAACAAACGTGTTGTACATTGCGCAACGAAAATTGTGTCTTTTGAATGAGTCTCTTCTGTCCTTTTTCCACAAAAAGTTACAATGGAGAAATGACTTTAATAGTTCTGTATTGACCAACAAAAAATATAATTTCTTCCAATAATTATTTTATCTTCTTAAATTAGTTTCCACACTTTTATTTTTATTTTTATAATATCAGATCCTACAAATATTTATAATGACTTAACTTGGTCTTTCTAATAATTTTTTTTTAAAAAATAATTTAGTTATTTTTGTCATATATTTATCACATGATCATGTAATGAAATTACAAGAGTTATTGTATTAAAAATATCCTTAAAAAAAAAATTATCTACGTAATGAACACATGAGATACGACCATAATGATCCGATTATTTAAAAAAATTACTTATAAGGACAAAATCAGGTAATCATAAATAATTGTAGGATCCAATACTATAAAAATAAAAATATATGATCTAGTTTGAAAATATAAAATAATTATAGGATTGATGTGAGTAATTTTCCATATAGACAAAAATCTCATCATCTCTTCACGAATTCGATGATTTGATATACAACCACCGATTAATTGCGTCTGGCCAACAACCCAACATCAATACCACAACAGATAAACAACAATGAAAATGTAGAATAGGTTGCCTTTAAATGACTGCTTGCTTGAAGGTACTTCTAGTGCTCCAAACGCATTCCCCCGAAAATGTAGTTGGGCATATAAGAAGATCTAGGTATCTCGTCTAAGACACTCTTCGTCGAGGCTAGAGTCCAAAGGCGCTCAGGTACGAATTTTGAATGTCGACTATTTCAAAATTTTTTGGGTTGCATTTGTTCATAGATATGGGCGACCCATCATAATTCTGTTTTGTTCATCCCATTTAGTTAACTATGTCTGTTCTTTGCCATTGATGTAGATTGGTGCCAAGTGTTGGTGTCAATTGATCGTAGATGATTTGGAGTCGACTGCTGGTAGTAACTATGTTCCACTGAAGCGTAGACCATCAAGTAGTTCTACACAGGTGTGGTTTCTATCACATAGTGGACTTTATGTTGTTTTCAATGTTTCTGCCATGTATTACAATTTTATTACTTAAGAAATGTCAGAATGTTACGAGTATGAAATTTCTTACCAAAATTAGCATGCATTTTAATTCTTATACTCGGTTTTAGAGCAGATATAAATGTCTAACAATAGTATTGAGAAAATTAAACTGTCTATACTACGAAATAAGTTGTGGACACCAAATTTGGAACGCCAATATTTGAATATATTGAAAGGCTGAAAAGCAAAGATGAAACCTGAGTGCAGGGGAGGTTTGAAAGTAATGTATGGAAGCAGATTCAAACAGAATTTAACGCTTCAACTAAAAACCATTACTCTGTACCCTAATTGTCGACAAAATTTAGCAAGATGAGGGAGCTATACTTGGCCATGAAATCAATTAGAGATGATCCTAGGATAACTGGCATAGACTGGACTGCAGTATAGAACAATATAGACTGTATTGCTGAGCAATGGGAGGCAATAAAAATGGTATAAGTAATTGATGCTTCTGTAATATTCTAAAATGTGTATATTGTTATACATCTTACAATATTCCACAGGTCGACTAACTGATATTACTATGTACTGCAGAAAAAACCTGAGGCAAAGTTGCTTCGGAATAACAAGGGATTGTCGTATTATGACCTCATGACCGACGTATTCTGGGACGAGCCCAAGGTGTATTTGCACGGTCATCCAAAGAGTCTCCACTTACTGATGCCGAATAAAGAGAGTTTGTTCGGAGGCAAATGTCGGGCAGTCCAACATAGTCCAATCCCGCAGCTGTTCCAGTTGTTCAAATTCAACAGATTACATGGATGAGACTACACGGGTCAACAGTATGGATATGTTGACGTTTGGTTCGAAAGAGAAAGCTTAGAAGCACTACCGAATGCGATTGTTCTATTGCAGACAAGAAGCTGAGAGCAGACACTACTAAACAAATTAATGAAGCAGCGTGCAATTACATCAGACAATCGAAAGCAAGATTGGGCGACTATATATTTAAGTCTGCAAAAGGAGACACGACGAAAGCTGATCCCCCCCTCAATGACAAGATGCCTTTAGTTGTTAGATGAGGATTGTGGCCTTGTCCCACCCAGTGTTAATTTTTAGGCTTATCACAAGTTCAAGGATCCTGATTTTCGGGAGGGGTAAACCACCTGGGTAATACCCAAATTTTTCTGAAATCCAAGTTTTGCACACGAATTTTTTTTCGTCCAAGTTTAGCACATAAATTTTTAAAACGTTCCAATCTTGCACTTCCGTCCAACACAACCGTTAAGTCCCATTTTCTGACTTGCACATGACGTTTTTATGGGCATTTTAGTAATTAGAGTATTTTCAAATTTTCAAATAACTTAATTTTAAGAATTAAAAAGTTATGGGTCATTATTGAATTTTTAAAATTTAAAAATTGGGGTTTCATCTCTCTTCTTCTTCTTCAACTTTTTGTGCTGACCCCGTCGCTGCCGCCGCCAGAAAATTCACCGGCACCTTGTAAGGCCGTGCAACACCCCATATAATCAGCCAAAAGACAGTGAACAGAATAGTGAAGCCACAGAGAGCCATCAGAGCTTGGCATCTTCTGGTGAAATGCTTATCGTCATCAAATTCATCATATTTGCCCTCTTCTAAGATCACATCACATTCAGGCCATCCTTTCTCGTTCCTTTATCGGCTACCTTTCCTCCCCGACGAGGATCGAAATATGCCAGAAAAATGACTAGCAGAAGAATTTCTGGAGTGGCGGCCAAAGGAAGGATGAGAAGGGGACTCCATGGGACTATTGAAATTGGGAGTAGGCTGCATGGATGTAGACTTATCCCCATCATGAGAATCTCTTGAAGGGCTCTGTACAAAGTACACTGGCCTCTTTGGAGATCTTGATGCCGATGAGGGTGCTAAACTGGTTATATCTGACTCTGATTTTGTATGCAGCATCTTCTTCACAGTACTCACTCACTCACAATTAAACAAGCTATCTATCTATATCAAGATTCTCTATTTCAGGGACTTGCTACGATGATAAGCTTATCACAGAGACAGAGAAGAACTGATAATCTTTGCATATATTTGTAAAAAAAATAAAATTGGCTCTCAACCAAACACGAATTGAAAGAAGAATTACTCAACTTCCACTGGAAGAAGAATTCGGTAGAAGAAGACTATGTATGAAAGAGGGAGCTGCAAATCAAGTAATGCATCAAGTTACTAGAGAAATTATATTGTCATAAACAAGCTCCAATCCAAATCCATGTGCTAAAACATCAAGAAATATGCAGAATAGCCATGGAAATGCTACACAGAAGAAGAAAACTTTCAATAAAGAATTCTTGAGCCCATCTTCCGTAACAAGACCAGAATTAATCCTCCCCTTCTCTCAGCACTCAAAACCAAGAGAGTATGTATGCATTTTTTGTATGTCAATAGTGGAGTTCAGATTTCGGTGCTCCATAATAACGGTGCTCTCTCCTTCTTCACCATAATATCGGTGCTCTCAGGGGAACACCGGGAAGTCTTAGCTTACATGAATACCTGGTCGATGAAGGCGACTAACCCATCTTGGTTTCATAATGAAAAGAACAGGAAGAACTCAAAGAAGAACTCCAGTAGCAACAATAATGCCCACACAAGCCCTTTTTACCGACTGTGAGCGTTTTGACTGTTATACTAGTTACTGGTTTAGATGGGATTCTTCACCTAATCGCAAGCTCATACATAAAGCTATCGAAGCTTTTGAAGTGCACTTGAGTATGGGCGAGAAGTCCAAGAAAGGTAAGAACAAGAAGAAGAATAAAACGGAAGAAGGAGAGAGCGGCAGTGGAGGCGACAGAGGGGGGGCGGCAGGGGACAGCACATAAAGTTGAAGAAGAAGAAGAGATAAAACCCTAATCTTCATTTTTTTTTTTAAATTCAATAATGACCCATAAATTTTTAATTCTTAAAATTAAGTCATTTAAAAATTTTAAAAATACCTTAATTACTAAAATGCCCATAAAAAAAGTCATGTGCAAGTCACATGACTAACAGAAAATGGGACTTAACGGTTGTGTTGGACGAAAGTGGAAGATTGGAACGTTTTAAAAATTTGTGGGTTAAACTTGGACGAAAAAAAAATTCGTGTGCAAAACTTGGATTTCAGAAAAGTTCAAGTGTTACCCAGGTAATTTACCCTTTCGGGATACATAGGTACATTGGTCAAGAGATATGCGGGTTCATCTAGCAATGACCAATTTCATGGACGTGATAGATTAGTGTGTAAACCCTACCCCCTTCATGGTTGACCATTGACGTCATAGGATTGGATATCTTGTTTTAACAATTGTTACCAAGAGTTGCCTGTATTTGTATAATATTAATTGAATAATGTGTTTGTGTTGAAAATTACAATTTCATTTCAATTTAATTACAAATGGTTCACTTTATTTCATTGAAATTACCTTCGTTTGTAGGTGACCCTATGGCTCATAACACAATTGATGGTAACATAAATGCTCAAAATGTGCATTATTCTTCTTCCGATGAATCTAATCTCCAAGATGTGCAAAACTTAAAAGAAATGCAGCAAATGATGGATGATTTAGTCGACTCTTCCCCCAAGAGTGATAGTAGAATAAGATGTAGGACATCGGTTTTGATAGGTAAAATGTAAGTGGATGAATTGCTCCGGGGCCACACAGCAAGAATTTATCAAAGTATTGGAATGCAAAGAGATCATTTTCTCAAAATCTGCAATCTTCTTATAGATCGTGGTTTGCGGGTCAACCGACAGCAACAACGTGTTGACGTGTTTAAGAGTATAGCTATATTTTTAAACTGTGTTCGTCGAGGAAACAAGCACTGGGACTTAGCGGAACGCTTTCAACACTCAACGGAAACAACGTCCAGGTACATAAAAAAAATGTGTAGAATTCTTGTTCAACTGGCGTCCGATGTGATAAGGGAACCGAATTGGTCGACCATACATCCGAAGATATCATCTAATCCTCGTGTTTCCCCTCAATTTAATGTAAGTAATAGGTATTGAGTGTTGTTCATAGCGTTTGGTGTAAATATAGATTTGAGCATACACTTGCATGCAATTTCAGGGCTGCGTTGGTGCCATAGATGGAACAAGCATTTCAGCATGGGTGGTTGGCGATATGCGGGAGGTTTTTAGATCCAGGAAGAACGTGATATGCCAGAATGTCATGGCAGCAGTCGACCATGATATGAGATTCACATTCATCCATGCAGGGTGGGAATGCAGTGCGTACGATGGTCGTGTGTTCAATGATGCTACATCCAACTCCAAACACAGTTTTGTGCACCCTCCACTAAGTCGACCAACACTCTTTCTGTATTTAGACATTACTTCGAATATACGTTTGTTCACAATTTCTGTCTCAAATGTAGATAAATATTACTTGGTAGATGCTGGGTATGCGAATCAACCAAGCTTCCTTGCACCGTATAAGGGTGAACGGTACCATCGTTCCCAATTTCGTCAAAGACGTTTTGGCTTCCGAGGGCCAAAGGAGTTGTTCAAACATTGTCATTCATCTGTGCGAAACGTAGTTGAGAGAACAATTGAAGTCTTCAAAAAGATATTTTCGTTTATAGGGGCGTCAATGCCGTCATACTCATTTATACGACAATGTGACATATTAATTACATGTTGTGTCATGCACAATTATATAAGAGATAACGACCTGAATAACCCACTATTCTTCGAATTTGAAAATGAACATGTTAATGAAGACAGTGGTCAACCAAACACAGTTGATGAAGATAGAAACTAGCAATATTTCGGTGGAAACACGGTTGAACAGTTTCAAGAGTAGGTGAACTTTCGAGACAACATTGCAAATGAGTTATGAGGCAAATATAATATGGAACAAGATCCTTAATGTTGTCCACTGTCAGAACGCGCACCATATTAGTCGACCAAAATTATGATGTATGTGTATTTGTTATGTGAACGTGTATTGTGGATGTAAATTTCCTTTTTTGGTTTTTTTTTTTTTTTTTTTTTGTATGTGGATGTAAATTTCTTTATATATTGTGCGCAGTCATCATGTAACGAGCTTTAGAATTGTGTAGTTGTGATCTCACATGCATTCATCATACAAACATAAATATTCAACAAAAACCATAATAAAAATATGATTAGAAAAATAGCTAAACATAGCATATAATTAGTTAGCAGATAATATGAATAAATATAAGATTACCAACACAAAAAAACATATGATGAATATCTGTTTTCATCAATTCCATGATTGCAAATAAAAAAGTTAAAATGCATCATCGGCTATCTAAAACAAGAATTTAGACACAGCGTCCATTTCGTCATCTGCGGCACAACCTGCACATCGCTCGACCTCGTGCACGGGATCTACGTTAACCACTCATGGCATATTCTGGCGAGCTTCTTCCTTGCAGCAGCTTCAACAATACCCATATTCGTTGATATGAAGCAGTATGGTCCTAGGTTTTTTCAACCGACGGATGATTCGTATTACTTTCAAACGGAGGCACTCATATGTGTCATTCTTACAATTCTGCTTCAGTTGACTGATTATTGGAATACCAACTGCCTCAGTTCGTGAATCTCAGAAAATAGATAAACAACACTCATGATATATTCGGCTGACAAGCTCCTTTCTTTTATAGCTATCTGTGGAAAAATGTTGATGTGATAGGATAATCACAGCTGAAAAAGCTAACATGTTGAACAAAAAAAACCCATACGACGTTGTCAAGTATCTTTCTCAGTCATAATATTCGGATAACACATATATGTAAACTAAATGTATTGAAATGTACAGAATCGAACCAGTCCTGTGTACAATAGAGCATCTGTGTTCCCAAAATGGATGCATTTTTGTAAAAACAGCCGTGGAAGTTGTGGCCACCGGCAACGTCTACGGAAGAAGAATTGCAACGACACCTTCCGATACATTTCACCTTGGTCGTCTTCAATTATTTCGTTAAAATACTTGCAACTAAAAGTAATATCGACATGCAGGTTTTGTAAATATTTGATCATTTATAGTATTTATCAAGAAATACATGGATAAGGAAATACATACACTACTTTGATGCTTCCAAAATCAACCGCATAGTCAGAAACAACATTACATTACAGAAGATGATTGTTTATGAATGGACGTAGAAGATCAAAAATGGTGATCATCTACTCGCTAAAACATTGTATCAGGCTTTGTGCATGCAGCTGTGAAATGAAATTATTGTTTAGAGCGACCAAGTTATTGAGGATATCAAATATGGATTGTGACTTGTTCTCAAATAAATTTCTAGCCTGCAAAATTAGAGACAAGAAAAATACGAATAAATAATTTTATTAAAATATATGGGTACAAATCTCTTACAATTTTTCTAATTTACAGAAAGGACCCTCTGATTTTTTTCTCTTCAGCAGGAAACACCAATTTGTTGACGATGCCTTTGATTTTTGGATCAAACGAGATTTGATGACAAACACCAGATCTTTTGTTGTTGAAGCCTTCTCAGCTAATTTGATGAAGAACGCCTCGAAGAACACATTGAATATTTGAAGAAGGTCTCAAAGAACTCCTTGAATATTTGAAGAGGACTCGAAGAACACCTCGAATGTTTGAAGAAAGCCTCGAACTTTTGGAAATCCTCCTTTGAAACTCGAATTTTCTCCGATATTGATGATATCTCTGTCGATGTATTCGTTGATCTATCCGTTGATGTGTTTGTTCATCTCTGTAACCCTGATATAGCACTCTATTTATGGGCCAAGGTTGAATATGATTTAGGTGTTACCATAAATGATTTAGGTAACCCGAATCTCGAATATTTCTATCTTTACTGTGGTAGAATATCTTCGAGATATATTTAGGCATAATTCTTGATTTGTGAAGATCCGAAAATAACGATT
>JAXGGT010000054.1:3892294-3903659 GCA_035583425.1 Marsdenia floribunda | reverse complement strand
TTTTTTTTTTAAAAAAAAAAAAAAAAAAAAAAAAAAAAAAAAAAAAAAAAAAAACCAGGTATAAATGGAACTAAATAATATATATATCCTACAATAGGTACTATTAAAAAAAATCAACAACGGTAACATATATTACAATATTTAAATTCATAAAAAATTTGGAATATTTGTAAAACAAAAAATATTCAATATATACATAAATATATATATATATATATATATAACTCAAATAATAATATCATCATTACACTAATAAAATATATTATTTTTATCCCCTACTTACTAAACAACTTCTTTACTTGTCTTCACCTTATTCCTTATTTTTTTCGTAATTCATTCAATTCTTTTTGAAAAAAAAAAATGAACTTTCTCAAAAAAAAAAAGCCTAAAATATCTTTTAATTATTTTTTTAAAAAAAAACATTAATTTGTAAAGCATTAATTATAAGAATAATTAATAAATATAATTTGTAAAACATTAATTATAAGAGTATTAATGAAAATATACCAATACATATACCTTAATTTTCTAAAGTTATAGGTAATAAAAATTTTAAATTCTCTCCAATATAACAAATAAAAAAATAAAAATTATAGTAATCGTTCTGTGTGTTAACTAATATTATATTTTTTTCATTAATTATATATAACTCCCGTGTATATTTACCTACTCATTAAAAAAAAATGTTAAATGACTAAAATAATTTAGTCCTATTTTATTAAATGTTAAAAGAGCCAATTAAAAAAAAAAGAAAAAATCAAATTGATAAAATTTTCAAATGTAATAGAAATAATAAAATTGTGGATAGAAGCATGCACGTCACGTCATGTTTAATCTTATCACCAAAAATATCAAGACAATAATTTTTTCTTACCCTTTCTTGCTTAGCAATTTTTCTTTCTTTTTCTGTCCTAAAATGGTACAACATTTCAAAAAGAATCCAAAATTCTTGCAAGGGGGAAAATAAATATATAATAATATATATATATTATCATGCGTGGATGAATGGAAGTCTAAGATGATGTTATAGGTTCACTTGGAGACAAGAACCAAAGAAGAATTTGAAATACCTAATTAATATTTTCTTCCTTCTCAATTAATGCAATGTAGGATTGGATAAATTATCAAAACATTAATCTCAATATTTGATGACTTGTATTAATAATAATTTTAGACATAACTATTGTCACATATTCATGTGATCTTACGAGTTTAACCCTCATTGTGAGTATCACATAAGAGTTAAGGTCAAACATTGTCTTAAACAAGAGTTAGACTCTTCAAACGTAATCCTGTCAGAATTTAATTGGTCAAAATAGTGATTTTAGATGGCGAGTGTTTTAAAGAATATCAAAATAAAACTAAGAACTTTTACTATCAAGTACTTAAAAGGCTACCGTTCTAACTAATTTAGATTTGATTGACTGCAAAGTTCATCTCTTGTTTAGAAAAATACCTAACCCTAACTCTTACATGGCGATTGCATGATAATCGAACCAAAAATCTTGTGTAACATTTACAAGTTGTTTACCACTTGAAACAAACTTAAAGACTTAAATATCTATTTAATTAAGGCTTTACAACTAATATTCAATATTTATTCTTTATAAAAATAATATGAAATTAAAGGATATTTTAGTCTTTTTAATTAAAACATTTTCAATTTTATGATTATTATTATTAATTTTCTTAAACCTCTTGAAATTCATTTGTCACTTTGGATTAAGACTAATCCAAAGTCTGACTTAAGTTAGATTCTTTGGAGAAGCTCTGCTGACATTTATTTTTTCATTCATAGGGTTCAAATTTGAGACTTTCTTTAAGAGAATCCAAACTCCTTTTACTTTTTTTTTTTTTTTTTGTAAGTGGAATTTCATTAATAAGGATAAAATATAACACAAATGAATGATTTAAAATCATTCATAGTAATAGAACAAAACACCAACCTAAAAAATTTAGGTGGAGACAAAATACTCAACCTAATGAACTTAGGTGAGTCGAAAGTAGATAAAAAAACATAAGACAACATAGAAACTAAAATCATCTTATCTAGATTTTCAATACTCCAACCACCAACCGCGAATTTCATTTGCAAGAAAGGCTTGATTTCGTCTTCTTCCTTCAACGACAGTATAATCAATCTTGAACGCGACAGAAACATCAAAGAATATTTTAAAAAAAAAAAAAGAAAGAAAGATAAAGACCAAACAAAGGATCCAAATATGTACTGGGTTTAACAAATATTTCTTTAGAATGAAGAAAAAAGTTCCAATAACTAGAGATTAGAATAGATCCTTGCATATGAAAAGCAAAAGATGACAAAACTATGAAGAAAATAGATAAAATGATAAACAAAAACAAAAGCAGAAATAAAAGACAATAAAAGAAGAAAAAACGATGTAAAATGGATCTCCGACCGAGAAAAAAACTTTAGCCAGAGCTAGAGTTTCTCTCTTGGCCGGAAGAAGAAAGATGGTAGGAGGCGGCGGAACAACAAAGAGAAGAGAAAGAGAGAAAATAAGGTTTTTAGAGAGATCTTTCTCCTTCTACTTGAACTAACGAGTTGTTAGTAATTTTAATGCTTTCCTAAATTGTGTAAAATTTTGTTTAATAACAAGTAAAAATAAAAAGTATTGGAATGAGTACTGAAAATGCTATAAAAATAAATTTTTTTAACTAACAAAACTTAATTCAATATTCCAACAACAAATAGTTTATAAATTTTACTATTACACAGTAGTAACTTATAGGAGCAACAAATAAATTAAAATTTTTAAATATATATATATATATATATATATATGAAATATAAATAATAATAATAATAATAATGATAAAAGCAACCAGAAAAGTTGTTTGAGATAAAACAGCAAAGTTTGGCAAAGAAATAGACAGCCAAACCAAGTGTCACATTTTTATAGTACATTGTCGAGAAAAGTCCAACAAAAGTCACTTGAAATAAAAATAAAAACTCTCCTTCAATTTCTTACAATAAATATATAAATAAATAAATGAATAAAATAAAATAAACCGTTACATTAATTAATTAATTAATTTTCAAATATTATTCGACCTTATATAATCTTTGTAGTACCATTCATCCATTTTTATCCAAATTCTTCAGGCTTAGTCCTTTTAGCATGTGCTCTTTAATTCAGTAAAATATTTACTTCTTCTTGTCCTACTACTCTTCCTTTCTTTTTTTTCCCCTTCATAATTTTGCTAATACAAGAAAAAGAAAATGCATCTTATAATTTCTACAACGCATATTTTTCTTACGTTATAGAATATCTAAAAAAAAAAAAAATCTACGTTTAGGTTAGAAATGGAGTCAAAAATTTCATAACACAAACAATTAATTACTTAGACAAATTTTCACGTAAAAAGATTCATCTTATATTTCATATCGGAAGATTTTTACATATTTCAATGTGGGATTTTTCTACTCCTAAAGTTTTGACTTTGGAGGCGGAGGGCTGAAAACTTAATAATAAATAAAAGGAAGAGGAGGAAACTAAAGGGAAAGAATGTAAAAGAGGCTGCTGGTTGTGTGTGTGAGAATTCTACCATCGACCACGTAGTGTTGGGGTGTGGTGGTTGGGGGGGAGTGGGGGGGGAGGAGGAGTGGTCTGATTAAGCCGCCAAGAGCCCAGTCAAACCCACAAGCTTTGACCCACAGAGCCTAAATGAAAACTTTTCCACGGTCAAATCTCTTAATGGCTTTCTGGGAAGAAGCTTGAAGGAAGTCTGGGCTCATACATTCAAAAGAACTCTCTTTGGAAAGTCTTTTCTTCTATACATTACTAATATCCATTTTCTCTGCCACCCTCCCTCTAATATATAGTATATATAAATTACTTTCTCTCTGAAATTCAACATTTTCTTTTCTCAATCTTTTTATCTCTGTCTGTAATGGCTTCTTCTGGTGGTAGCATAAATACTTCTTCTGCTAATTCTTTCTCCAGTTTTTCTTTATCTAACCAACATCATATGGCACCTTCTTTCTCTGATCTTCTTGCTAATAACAACAAAGAGGACGACATAATGAATAATTATCATAATAGTAATAACAATAATAGGTCTTCTTCCGCTACACTCAGCTGGGTTTTTCCTCCTGATCATCATTTCATGAACAAGCAACAAGACAACAACAGTGACGGCGAATTCCCAAAGTTCAAAGCTTTTTCACCGGCTGCTCTGCCAATCTCCCCTTCTCCCCTTTCTCCTTCTTCCTATTTAACTTTTCCTCCCAGTTTAAGCCCTTCTGTGCTCCTGGATTCTCCTGTTCTCTTTGGCAATTCTAATGTGAGTTTTCTTAATTAATTTTCATTCATACGACCACTGTGTTCAATCTTTCTTGATGGGTTCTTTTTTTTTTTTTTTCCTAATCTTATGTTTGTGCTGCAGGCTCTTCCATCTCCGACCACAGGGGCTTTTGCTACCCTACCACCACCCTCAAAGGAGGAGGAAAGAAAGTATGCCGACTTTTCTTTCCACTCACAAGTGAGGCCTCCCGGTTCTTCTTTGTCATCCATGTTCCAAGCTTCTGCCGGAAAAAGCTCATCGGTATATATTATTGCTTCAGTTCCTCTCTTATATATATATAATTCTTGATAACTCTTGTTTATAGTTATCTGAAATCTCGTTCCTATACAGCTAGAAATGCCATCAAAGCAAGCACAAGGATGGGGATATACGAATCAACAAAACAAGTCAACTGAACCCTTGGCAGCAAAAACTAATCTGCCACCCCAGGGAAACATGCAGACCAATCCTGCTCCCAGCTCGGGTAACATTCAGTACACTCAGCCATCACAAAATTACCTTAGAGAACAGAGAAAATCAGAAGATGGATACAACTGGAGAAAGTATGGACAAAAGAATGTCAAGGGAAGTGAAAATCCCCGTAGCTATTACAAGTGCACATTCCCTAGCTGTCCTACAAAGAAAAAGGTGGAGAGAAACTTGGATGGACATATAACTGAGATTGTGTACAAGGGGAACCACAACCATCCTAAGCCACAGTCAACTCGAAGGTCTTCTTCACAATCTATGCAGAATCCTCAATACATCAGTTCTGATATATCCAGTCAGTCACACACATTAGGTGAAAATTCCCAAATCGATTCTTTCTTAAACGGGGAGAATTCATCAGCTTCCTTTGGGGATGATGATTTCGAACAGAATTCTCCAATCAGCAACTCCAGAGATGATGATGAAATCGAACCTGATGCTAAAAGATGGTGAGTCTAAAATATTTACTACTCCTTGGTCATCCCCATCTATCATTTTGATCCTTACAAAAATAGGAAAGAAAAATTAAAAACAGAAAATAGGATTTAATCTTCTGTTTCTATGTTTCCAGGAAGGGTGAAAATGACAACGAGGCAATCTCTGTTTCTGGGAGTAGGACTGTACGAGAACCAAGAATTGTTGTTCAAACCACGAGCGATATTGATATTCTTGATGACGGCTATAGGTGGAGGAAATATGGCCAGAAAGTAGTTAAGGGCAATCCAAATCCTAGGTAAGGGTTTTCTTACTGTTCAAGCCTATCATAAGAGGAATATTCTCATGGGAGCCCTTCTCTTTCCTATCTAATCTAACTGTAGAATATTAAAATATAATATATATATATATATATATATGTTTTCCATTTTTAGAAGGGTGAGGGAGGGAAGCAGGCCTAAACTACAACTCACCTACTGCTAGAACCAAGTTTTCCTTCCCTTACATTTTTATTCAACAATGAAAAGAAGTTATAGACATGATGATGATGGATGGATTATGAGTGGGATAATGGTGGGAAGAATGAACATTTCCAATCTGTCTGAACTAAGAAAATTGTGAATGCTAGCCTAACCTACCGCAATATTTTGATTCTCTGCAGGAGCTACTACAAATGCACATACGCAGGTTGTCCAGTTAGGAAGCATGTGGAGAGAGCATCCCATGATCTGAGGGCAGTGATCACCACTTATGAAGGAAAACATAACCATGATGTTCCAGCAGCACGCGGTAGTGGCAGTTACACAGTGAACAGACCTTCAGCTATCAATAATAATAATGGTGATCTGCCAATGGCAATAAGGCCATTGGCTTCAAATAACCATTCTATGCACGGTTCAAGTTTCCCAAATTCCCTTCAAAATACAATTCCAAGACCACAGAGCCAAGCTCCATTTACCTTGCAGATGTTGCCAAATCCTGGGAGTTTTGGGATGCCTGGAAACTCAGCAGGGTCCAACATGAATCATATGCAGCAAATGGACAGTGCCTTTTCCCTAGCCAAAGAAGAACCTAAAGATGACTTATTCTTTGACACTTTTCTAAATTGAGTTTCTTCATATTGATATCAGAAACACTAAACAATTAATTTCAAGAAACTGCGCCAACAGCGCCCAAATAATCCCTCTAGGCATTTGATTCTGTATATCTTAGAAGTTGGTTTATAGGTTCAATTCTATTTGTTGATTTGTTTATGGGGGTTCCTTGATGCGTAGCTAATGAACCCCATAAAGTTTGTAATTCTTTTTTCAGTTTATAGAGAAAGATAGAATGTAAGAACTGCGGTTTAGAACCAAATAATCCTTGTAACAAATTTCATTTTTTTAAATGTTATTCTTGAGATAACCCTATGCTAAACCACCTTTCTCTTTCTTTCACCTAGTAAATGTACAAGCCACCGTAGCAGGAGTGTGCAAACTCTTCTAGCAAATATGCATCTGGACTGAGTTTGAACATAGTCTATGAACAAATCATGTTTTCATTGGCTTCAATGTTTCCTTTTTTTTTTTTTTTTTTCAAATAGACCAAAAAGGATAAAAGAAAAGAATCCATAATAACTGCATTTCATGTAACAAATTATACAGAAAAATAACATATACATTTCGGAAATGTCCTGAGTTTAAACAATATATTCTCAAATACAAGTACTGCATAGCAGCAACCGACTCTCCTTGTCTTGACACAAATTTACATGTATAATTTTTTTAAATTGTGGATGGCAAAGGAAACAAATCAAAACATGTACAAGGAATCACTGAACAAACTGGGCACTTCAGATATAGGTTTGTTTACAGAGTTTGTACCCAGAAATAACAGCGGAAACTGCAACAGAAAGGAAGGCTAAGAATGTCATGCTAATTGCTGAAGCAGAAGAGTCTGTGAATATGTTATCGCTGTTTTCTCTCATCCTGTTTGTCAAAGGCACTGCAGATGATGCTGCTGATAAGAGTAGGTATGCAACAATCTGCCATTCCAAAAAAAAAAGAAAAAAAATTGAAGTCAATAACCAGTTTAACTAGTACAGATTGGATTTTGCAATAAGCCAATACCAATAATCCCTTTTGAAGAGATGCAGCAATACCAATACAAGCAATTGTTCAGATGGGTGTGTTTTCTTTTCTAACCTCAACAGTCAATCTTTTTATAAAATATCATTAACAATAAACATCAGATTGAGCAACAAGGACAAAGCGTCAAACCAAGCAACGTCACAGTGCCCAGAAACAGGACTTCCCTTAAAAGTATATGTATTCTAATCATCTCATCTACCTAGGTAGAACAGCATTCTAGCTGGTCCTTAATCCTAGTACGAGACCTTAAACATGGAGCACCATAGATGAACCATGTCCTCACAAAAATGTTCAAAATCATAATTCAAATGTTCCCAAATTGCATTCTTTCCTTGAATTGGCGAGTGAAAAATCAAGAAACCTCAAAAACACGCACATAATCTAGTGTTTAATCAACAGATTTCGAACTGAAATTAAATGTATAAAGAGACAGGGAGCTTGAACTGACAAAACACCAACCTGATCAACAAAAAAGTTCAGCCTCACAGTATTTTGATGAGAAAACGTTTCTCTTCCGGTATAAATTTCATGAAAATCCCTCACAGTCTGGAATCCAGTGTACAATGTTGACAGAATTGCTATGGCCAATAAGTACCTATAAACACAACCGATCAAGAACCAAAAAAAAAAAAAAAAAAAGAGGTAATCCAGAATTAATGCGGACCGAAAAGAATAACGTATTGACGATCCGAAACCATTTCAAGATAACATACTTGTACTCTCCATAATTGTCAAAGTTTTTCCAATCACCATGTTTGTTACTAGCCATGATAATGAAGGCAAGCAACGAGAAAACCAACCCAAATCCGCGGGAAGCTAAAGAGATTTTCTTGAGCAAATCTTCCCTCTTCCAACGGCTTAGAACACTCGATACAACGCCTCCCCTACCGCTGCTGCCTCCACCAACTGCAGCTGGCGTCGGATTCTCTGCATCTCCGACAGCAGAAGATGGCGTTGGATTTGGCGCCGTGGTCTTCTCCGAAGAGGGATCGTGATGATCCGCCATAATTTGAGCGAAATTTCTTGAGCTGTCCTGAGTGAAACGGAACGGTGAATCGAGAAAGAGACTTCCTAAAAGCCAAAAGCTTGAACCAGAAGAATTTTTGGATGTGTTCAAGAAAAGCAAAATGGTCAGACGTTAAAGGATCCTTCAGCTGGTAAGAAATAAATATAAATGGTTAGTTATCCCCTTTTTCCTTCGATTGACAACTCAGCTTTGGATTCATTTATCAGCTTTTCCATCATAACTAACAATAGTCCCTCCTTTTCTTTCTTTTTCATTTTTTTTTTTTTAAATTTTTAAAGTCATATATTTATTGTGATTCATGTCATCAAGTAATTATAAGAGATATTTGTACTAAAAATATTTTGAAAAATTGATCATTTTAGTCCTTATATTAATTTTATTTGGACAAAGGGATACCTGTTTTTTATTTTTGGATAAACAAATACTTATTCTTTTTTTATTTGGACAAACGAATCCTTTTAACCATTTTTATTTAGAAAGTTGTTAATTTTTACATAATTTATTATTATTCTACATATTGTGATGATAATTATTTTATTTTATTTTTCAATTTCTCATAATTCCTCTCTTTTCTTGTTGTATTTTTGGACAAAAAGTAATCAAAAGGACCAATTTGTCCAAATAAAAAAAAAAGAATAGAGATTTATTTATCCAAAAATAAAAAATAGAGACTCTTTTGTGCAAACGAAAAAAGAATGGGAATTTGTTTATTCAAAAATAAAAAATAGAGACTCTTTTGTCCAAACGAAATTAGTATGGAGATTAAAATGGCCAATTTTTCAAATATTTTAAAAAATTGTTTATATAATGAATTTATAATTAAAATAATTAAATTATTTAAAAAATTGTTTAGAATAATCAAATCAAGTAATCCTAAATAATTATATTATCTAATATTATTAAAAAAAAAAAATCTAATTTGATAAATTATTGGACGTAAGTAAAGAATTTTTTTTTTTTTTTAACATAACTTAAATTTATAATTTTTTTTTTTATGATCAAATATAAGATTATTACAGATTGCACTGTGTCTTCTTATATTATTTTAATTTTTTTTTTTTTAAAAAAGGAAATTGTAACTTTTTTTATTGAAGAATAATTATTAATTAAATTTTATTCTAAAGAAATAAAAATACGCATAATATTTTTTTTTTTTTTTGGGTTAAATTATGTGGCTGGGCCTTTGTTTGTCATGGAATGAAAAAGGCTGGTAACTTTCCAGATTGGAAAAGAGTGTTTTTTACCTTTTTCCCTCTTTTTGTAATAATTTAAGGGGAAGAATTGTATTATTATTATTATTTAAAATCATCATTACATGCTAGACTCTTACAAAAGAACCTTATCAACCAATTCATAGTGTGAGGTGTTTGAGGTGTTTAAATATTAAAAAAAAAAAAAAAAAAAAAAAAAAAAACACACACACACACAAATTAATTAACTAGTAAAATTTACAAGTAAAATTATTATCAAATAAAATGTTTTTAAGTTACTTTTCTAATTAATTTAGATTTATAATCTAATTCTATCTATAATCATCTAATTAGGAAGGATTTATGGGTGGAGAAATGCATCATATTTGTTTGAATTAAAAAATTTCACTTAACAAGTTAAGGGTGTATGTGGATAAGCTTTGTATTAGAAAAAAAATGGTTTATTTGAGACAAACTATCATTTAAAATGAATGTTGTCTCCTATTTTTTTTAAAATTGAATTTTATGTTAGAAAAAGTGGAGGTTAAATATATAGGTTTTATAGATGTATTAATTATGTGTGTAAGAGAATGTTTATTTTGGAAAATGTATGTAAGAGTGATTTTATTAATAATATATATTTTTTAAATAGAATGGGACCCACACCTTTTATAGGTGTGTTTTATAGATGTGTTTTTGGAAGACAAATTTTTTTTCAAAAAAAACGGTGTTCAAATGTGCTGGTTAATTGGAGACAAACATTATTCACTTAATTCTAATCTAAAGCTTATCCATATACACCCTAAATGAAGACATTTAAACAAAGAGAATTACACTACTTAAATAACACGAGGTTATCATGTCAATATTTTATTTTATTTTTTTTTTTTAGTGGAGAATTAATACAGGCCATAATAAGGGTATTTATGAACTTGGGCTGATTTTTTGATGATCTGGCCCACGACTATTATTGGAAAGCTTTCTCCCAAGGCTGTTCTACCCTTCCAGTTTTCAGCGAGTTCTGTGGGTCACTCACTTCGAACGGTTTTCCTTTTCTCAAGATTTTCAAATTTGTTTGTTACCTTACCTTCGAGAAGGAAATAAGTCTCTGAGCTGACACGTGGAAGCAGAATAGTCAAGAGTAAAATCGGCTCAGACTCAGTCCTGGTTAATTGGTAGTCCGAGTGTCAAGCCTCACATTCCGCTGTTCAGACATCGAACGATAATAATGATTAACGTTGAAGAACATGTATGACTTTTTTTTTTTTTTTCCTAAGTTAAAAATAGAACATAAATTTAATTGTCTAAAAAATAAAAATAAAAATTTGTAACCAAAAGTGTAAGTAAATTGGTAAAATGCTCCCCTAATTAAAATGAGGTTACGGGATTGAAATTACACTCATGTATATAACCGTTTAAAAATTTAGGGTTAGAGCTTACCTTCCGCAAGAGACCTACTCCAACTCGAGCGAGAATTAATCTAAATGTAGATATAACTTAAAAATATTGTCTATAATTGAGACCCATTTAAAATGCTCGTGCACTAAAAATAATAATAATAATAATAATTCGTTTATATAAATAATAATAATATAAGTACTAAAATAATTAATTCTTTTTAAAATTGATTAATTAACTAACCCATTCATGATGATTGTGCATGTGATAAGTTGACTTTTGCACAATTTGTAACCATTTTGCCTGGTGGTTCTCAGGGTTTATACCAAGTTTGGCCTAATTTAGGCCAAACAGTCGTGCAATGGCCTAGGGTGCAAAACGTTGTGCCGGTT
>JAXGGT010000054.1:3864414-3876105 GCA_035583425.1 Marsdenia floribunda | reverse complement strand
CTGTCTCCCTCTAAAAAGAGGAAGAGCTTGTTTTATCCTAGTGGGACTGAACAGAAATAGTCCTTTAGGACAGTGTCTTACACGACTCAAGCTTTTATTGAAAAGTCCCAAAATATCCAACAGAAGCTGCCACTACTGGGGATGTAATATCCCCTTTTCTTCTTAGTTGGGTTTATCTCTATACTTGCTCACTAATGTTTTCTTTATATTTAAAAATGCTTATATATATATATATATATATATATGTAGTTGTGTTATAATTACTCATCATTATTAGGATTTATCCTAATTCATTGTGTGAGGGTGGACCCATTGCATAAGTGTTCTCTTTAATCTTTATTCGATTTTTGACGCTTGACAGGTAGGCCTGTCAATGGGTCCAATCGGGTCCGGAATTACTAGTTCTGTACTCGGACCCGAGAATATATTTTTGGACCTGTAGCCTATCTGATACCCGTCGGGTCAAAAAAATTTATACTCATACCCGACCTTATCGGGTCTCGAGTCCGAACCGGATATACCTTATCCAGAATTTTATTTTTTCTTTTAAAATATAATTTAATTATTTTAAATTGAATATTTATATTTAAATACCTTATAATATAATTTATATTGTTATTATAATAAGTTATAATATTTAAAATATAATTTAATTATATGAACAATTGAAAATTCATACAAATTAAATTATAAATTAAAATATAATGTTTTAAAAATTATCAAAGTTGTGAAAAAAAATATAAAATTAAAATTAAAAAAAAATAATATATAAAAAAATATATAAATTCAATATATTCTTATTAATTTAATAAAAAACTTCTTTCAAATATTTTAACACTATAATTATTACAATATATTTAATTTTAAAAATTTTCGAATCGGGTATATATCGGGTACGATATTTATAGTTTCGTACTCGGACCCAATTAATATTTAATTTTTAGGTACGGGTAGGGTCCGGGTACGAGTATGAAAAAGCTAGACCCGTACACGATATTTTTATAATCAGGTCCGAGTAAAATTCGGGTATTTTGAACCAATTGACGGCCTATTGACAGGGAGTTTCCGGTAACCGCAAAGTTAGTTTGGCTTTTCGGCCCTCTCAATCTGAAAAATGGTATTTCATTTCTTTTTTTTTGGCTTTGCTTTTGTGTACGCGAAGTTGTGTTGTGAATAGTTGCATTCCATTTTTGAGTGAATTTTTCTTTTCTTTTTTTTTTTTAAGAAAAAAAAAGAGAGAAAAAAAAGAGTTGAATATTTATTCACTTTAGACATTTAGATAAAAACTCGAATCCGTAATTGGTGAATCTAATTAGATGTTTATATATATATATATTTTTTGATTTTTTAAAGATTGAATTTAACCTTCATAAATGTTTTTTTTAATTCAAATAAGGTTCAAAAAATTAAAAATTATTACAATAATGTATATATTTAAAACAAGTGTGTAGCCCCACTTTCTAGATGAATCTAGAATTCTAAAAATTGGTGACATTCCGCGGTAAAGTTGTTAAAGATATTGTCAGCGGAAAAAGATTACGTGTCATGAGAAGGGAAAGAGGATCCAGGGTGGCAAAAAATTTACTCCCTCTGTGAAAAACATTTAACGTCAAACAAACCAAAGGTTTCGAGTTTTATGCACGTAAACCAATCTACTTCCCCTTGTAATAATATTTAGTATTATTATTATTTTTCCAGAAACATCGTACGGACAAGGAAGATGGTCAATTTTTTCCTTTTTTTTTTTTAATTTTTTTAATTTTTTTTTACAGCAAGTAAGAAAGAATTAGACCAAAAAAAAAAAAAATGGAGGAAGGAAAGGATGAGAAGGAGAGAGAAAGATGGGTATTTTGGACAAGGTAAATGTGAGGGCAGAATTGAAATTGTTGCATGAATTTGTCTGATTTGGCCAATTTTTGTCAACCGCGAGTAATATACCTTTTGACTATATCTTATAGGTCCAGTTGAGCTCGTTCATATTTGGAATCAGTAGATAATAGAGAGAGAGAGAGAGAGAGAGAGAGAAGAGAGAGAAAGTGAGACGTTTTGTCCTGCTAACGTTTGTGTTGTGTGTCTCATATTCATTTGAAACAATAATCATAAATGTGGTTCTATCTATAGAACACACATTTGTGATTATGAATTTCATTTTATAATTTTGTGGATATGTACATAGGTTAGCATTTGAATATATATTGTTGTCTCCTTTGCTTCTATTCTTCTTCGTCATCATGCACCCAGAAACTATATAGCCTAGCTAGCTCCCAGATTATTGGCTTAATTTCTTTCTTCTTCTTTTATTTCTTTCCCCTTGGAGGAAATTTTTACGTGAAATCTTCTTCCAAGGCCATTCATTCTGGGGCGGGCCGGGTACGGTTTAGAATATGGGTGCATGTTGTTCCTGTCATCGGATTGAGAGGTTCGACGGCTATTACTTTGAGGATCATCAGCAGCAGCAGCATAAGCCGGTTGAAAGAGTGGTGGTTCGTGAGGATCATCATCATCATGTCTCGGGAAGAGGAGATTCCGGTGCATTTATCCGGTTGCATGGATATTCCAAGCACGTATCCATGTTTAATCGACAAGGCCAAAAGGGAAACAACCAGGATGCCATGACTGTTTGGGAGGTTAGAATTCCAATTAATCATTTTCTATTCATTTATGTATATTCCCCATGATCATATACGAGGATGTTTGATTATGTCATTTTTTTTTTCCCCCCTTGTCCAAATTCCATGATTTATTAGGGGATCTTTTCATGTTTACACACGCATCATCATTCTCTGGTTTTGGGTTGTTTTTTTTGGCATATTTAGAACTTTACAGGAGATAAAGATACGTTCTTTTGTGGTGTGTTTGATGGACATGGTCCTTCCGGGCACGAGGTGGCGAAGTATATCCGTGATTATTTGCCGTCAAAAATTTCAACCATATCTGGACATTCTAGGGCCACCAGCATTAGCGCTAGCAGTTCAGCGGTTGATGTTGGTGGTGATGGGAGCATTGATCACGATAATAATAATAATAATCTGTTCTTTAATTCCTGGAAAAATCGTATACTCAAATCCTTTTCGGAAATAGACGAAGATCTTGAAGGAAATGCTATGATCGAGAGCTACTGCAGCGGTACAACAGCAGTAACAGTTATCAAACAGGTAAATATGCATACATAATTATTGATTTGCCAAAAATGAGATCTTCAAAGCTACAAACTTATGGAGGAAAGTTCAGTGAAGGGATCTTATTGAAAGAATGTTAATGTTAACAGAGGAATCTTATCGATCGTATTATCATTTTTTTCACACGTTCCAGAAAGACCAGCTGGTTCTTGCAAATTTGGGTGATTCACGTGCTGTTTTGTGCACCAGAGATGATCAAGGTGAACTTGTTCCCCAACAACTCACAGTTGACTTGAAGCCAAACCTTCCAAGTATGTTCCTTTTTTTTTTTTTTTTTTTTTCACTGCCTCTGGCTTGTTGCTCTGTAATTTTATAAACAGCCTGTAAATGTATTTTTCCAGATGAATTGGAACGAATTAAAAGTTGCCAGGGAAGAATCATGGCAATGGAATCAGAACCAAATGTGTACAGGATATGGATGCCTGATGAAGATTGCCCAGGTCTAGCCATGTCCAGGGCATTCGGAGATTTTTGTTTGAAAGATTTTGGTCTCGTCTCTACTCCTGAGGTATACTATAGACGGCTTTCACTAAATGATGAATTCCTAGTTTTGGCAACCGATGGGGTAAGTTTCAACGAAACCAGATTTCACCATCTCTCTCGTTTCTCTCTCTTTCTCTATCATACAAAACAAAACACAACACAAACCTCTGTTTCTGTTTTCTTTTTCACACAGATTTGGGATGTTCTGTCGAACGTTGAGGTGGTTAGGATAGTTGCTTCGGCAAGAAAGCGATCAATGGCTGCTAAGTTGTTGATAGATCGCGCTATTCGAGCCTGGAGATACAAATACCCATGTGTAAAAATCGATGACTGTGCAGTGATATGCTTATTCTTCAAACGACCAAGGCCATTGCTAACGAAATCAGTATCCGAAGTTAGTGAGATAAGCTTGAGCTATTGAAGCACGCAGTCATTTAAGTGCAAAAACTGATGATGCTCTGGACACTGTTTTGAACTGAAGTTACCCAGAAGAAGAAGAAGAAGCTGCTAACGGTAGTAATAATAGTAACAGTCCGCACGGGCAATTAACAACCTCCAAGGAGACGAAGAACAGGAATGAACCCCTGAAACTGGAACATAGAATCACGTTGTACATTATTACATTCAATTGGATCAAAAGAGAGAGGGGGGAGGATTTGTAGAAACTAGGTCTGCTTTTATACTACTACATCGTGTAGCTACGTAATAATTCCTCGCAGTCCTCCTCCGTTTTGCATGCAAAAAAAACTTTTAAAACTCTATCCAAAAACATGGATAGGAAAAAAACTATGTTTGGTTATTCTTTCTTTCAGATGAAAATGGGAAAATGGGAAGTTCAATCTTCATTGTCCCACAATTCTGCAGCACTGGTATATGGTCCATGAGTCTTATTCACGAAGAGTATCTCCCCATCAAGAACCCGTCTCTGCAATCATAAACTCGTAATTATAGAAACACAAAAAAAAAATCGATTTGGATCAGGAAAGTAGTTTGCTTGCTTTCTTCTTCTTCTTTTTCTTACTGATGACTACTAAAAATTCACTGTAAAAAAGGGAAAAAGGGACTTCGAAGGTGCATTTACAGAGCAAAAAATTATCAAAAAAAAAAAAGAGGGAAGTTAATTACCTGATCAGAGATGCTACAAAGAGCTTCAAAGTCCTGCTGTGGAAGTTCCCATTCAAATACCTTTATGTTCTCTTTGATCCTGTCAGCATTTGTTGATTTGGGGACAGCACTTGTCCCTCTTTGTATAGCCCACCTCAAAAGCACCTGTGCAGGACTTTTGTTTAGCATATGCGCCACCTTCTCCACTGCAGGGTTATGGACAAGATCTCTGGCTTGTGAACCCAATGGTGAATATGCCTAGAAAGTGATTTCTGATTGTTAGAAGAAGCATATCATTGTGTTTAATGAGGTTTGAAACAAGACAGTTTATTGAATAACCAAATCTCACAGTAACATGGACACCATGCTTCCTGCAAGCTTCTAGCATTTTGTCATTCCTCCAACCAGGGTGCATCTCCATCTAGACAGATTTGAATTCTGATGAATTATACTACTGAGATAAAAGAAAAACAAAAAAACACAACAAATAATTTCACTTCCTCTCGTTACAATCTCACCTGGCAAACAGAAGGCCTTATCCGAGCAAATCCCATAAGCTTATCAAGCTTCCTCACCGTGAAATTACAGACTCCGATATCTCTTACCAGCTTATCAGTCACAAGTCTTTCCATTTCCCTCCAAACTCCTTCCATGTCCCAATCAAGAACATCTCCTTTCACAGGTGGCCTACTCGCTCCGTCCTTTAGACGGAATGGCCAGTGGATCTTTATAGCAGAATTTCAGGTAGTTAATTAATCTATGATCAAGTAGGTGTACAGTTAGAAAAGAGCCAATTACACACACACAAGTTTGATTATTATTACTACCAGGTAAAGATCAAGGTAATCAAGCTGCAGCTCTTTAAGCGTATTCTGCAATGCAGGTCGTACTCTTTCAGGTGTTAGCTCTGTGCACCTGTAACCAGCATCAAGAGAGCCTAGCATTGTATTATCTCATCCAAATTTTATGGCAAATCTAAAATAACAAAACACAAGCAAGCATACCATAACTTAGATGTGACAAACATAGACTGCCTCTCAACCCCTGCATGGTTGGCTCTTTTGATTGCCCGCCCTACCTAAACCCATGAAACAAAACAATCAATTTACCTAATTTGACAAATTAAATGCATGCCAGATTAGTTATCATCTCAACATGGGGTACTTACTGAAAGGATATTCTGTTCTAAATTGAATATGAGTATGTAGACCAGCATTACATAAGTACATGAGGAACAAGAAGCACACTCATAAAACACAACCTGAAAACAAATTTCTTGAAAAAGCATTATATTTGCTACTTTTGGTAATTGCTGAGTAAAAAGATTGCCTTGTTTTGTAGAGCATATTGTTGATCTTTTATCATACAACTTGTATGCATGGATAGCTAGGATTCACTAAAGCTGATTGGCTCAAAGAAAAAGAGAATTTTCGAGAAATAACAAAAGGATCAACCTGTTCTTGCACGCCATATTCCCAAGCGGTGTCAACATGCCTATAACCGCCCTGCAGCCACACCACCAAAAGTTGATAAAACAACAGTTTCAGAGACATCATATCAAGATATTTCTAATCTAACGGGTGAACAGATTCCCGTTTGAAGCAAAATCAAGAAAGACACAGATGATCCCATTCGAGTTTACAAGCAGAAAAGAATAGGACAGGATGGAGTATAAAATCTAAGTATCATTCAACAATTGAAAAACAGATGGAGAAAAGAGTACATCGACAATGGCAGTATATACGGAGTCTTCAGCTTGGGAACCAGATTTCCAGGTGCCAATTCCAACAGCAGGAATGCAATGTCCACTCAATAGTTTATAAGTTTTCATCTTTTCACCGCCATGCGTGAAGGTAATCTGAGCCATTTCTTTTTTTTGTTTTTTTCCTTTCTTCCAACTCTTGTGACAAATCAAAAAAAAAAAGAAAGGATTTTTAATTTTTTCAGAAACAAAGAAGGAATCTTTTGAATCGAAGAAGATGGAAGAAGAAGAAGAAGAGTTTTCAAGAGTATAAAAAGGGGGAGAGGGGAATAATGGTGAATCATAAGTGCATGCAAGTGCAAACGTGGAAATGTAAACCGAAGAACCCGTTCTAGAGAGAGCCACCATTTTCGCATACGTGTCCCTTCGTCATCACAGCATCTGGTTCTTCCTCATTTATTCTTTTAATCCTTGGATGATCTATTCGAAGTCTCTAACTGACACCTTTCCCGACACCTTCGTCCTTCTCTTCCAAGTCTAGAACTCCAAAGAAATACCTCTTCCTTCTAGTTACTTCAATTTATTTTTTAATATTATATATATTGTTAAAATTTCAAGAAAAAAAATAGATAATTATTTTCAAAAAAGAAAAAAAGAAATAATTTGTAAAATCCAAACAACCACTGAATTAATTATTTTTTCAAATAAATTCGCAATTTTTGGCAAAAATTTAGAATATTGGGAACCTTTTAAAATAATTATTAAAAAAAAAAAAAAAAAGTAAGCTCTTTTTATTGTTTTTTTTGGAAATTTTTAAAGCCTTTCACTTGTATTGTGACTAGAATTCATGTTCTTAAAATATGGAAAATTAGTTATTTTAGTCCCCAAACTAATTTCATTTGGACAAAAGGGTTCTTGTTTTTTATTTTTAGATAAATGAATTCCCATTCTTTTTTTATTTGGACAAACGGGTCATTTTGACTAATTTTTATCTAAAAATACAATAAAAGAAGAAAGAAATTATGAGAAATTAAAAAATAAAATAAAATAATTATCATCACAATATGTAGAATAATAATAAATCGTGTTAGAAACTAACACTTTTTTTCCTAAATAAAATTGGTAAAAATGATCTATTTGTCCAAATAAAAAAATAAAAAAGAATGAGGATTTATTTATCCAAAAATTAAAAAACAAGGACCCCTTTGTCAAAATGAAAAAAAAAAATGAGAATTCATTTATCCAAAAATTAAAAAATAGGGACCCCTTTGTCCAAACAAAAAAAGAATGAAGATTCGTTTATCCAAAAATAAAAAACAAGAATCCCTTTGTCCAAACGAAATTAGTAAGAGAACTAAAATAACCAATTTTTTAAATTTACTAAGTTAAGTCATCTTATCTTCTACACTCATATTCAAATTGTTTTGTGGCCAAAATCTAAAAAGATTTTTCTTTTTTTAACCTCTCGATATCTGATAATTATTTTAAACTCCCACTAATTTGGAATCAAGCTAAATCGAGTTACGTTAAATCCTTTTTTCGAAAAAAGCTATCTCTAATACTTATGTCTCCATATATAAGATTCGAACTCAAAACTTTCCTTACATTGTTGGTGTTAAAAGATTTATTGGTAAACAAAAAATTTCATATGTCCAAAGTCCATGATATCAAAATTTGGCCTGGATTAGCAATATACTATACAGTGAACTAGTAAAACTAACAATTGAAAATAAATATATAATTCCTCTCAAATGAAAAAATAAATTTTGAAAATTTCTTTTTTCAAAAAGGAAAATGACATAATTAATATCTGAATTAGTTGGCACGAAAATGATTATAAAATACCAAAAAATTAATACAAAAACGAATAACAAATATATATATACATATATATTATCTTTTAAATGTGGTAATAATTTAAAATTTATCTTCTTTAATTCTAATTAAATTAATTGGACTGAGTAATTTAAAAAGAAAAACTATTTAAAGGAAAAAAATAAAAAAATAAAAAAAAATACTTGTTTGCTTTCCTCATAAACAAGGGTTGAGTACATCAAAGCCTTCCTTTAAATTCCATTAATACCTTCTCATAATTATGAAGACCCACCACCAATTGAAAAATATCAACCCGAAATGTTTTCTCAATGATGACAACACAGAGAGCTGTTTGGTCAAAAACTTTTAGATAAGTTTGACCACTTTTATATTTCAGTGGGGCCCCCCATTGCATAAACCTAAAGTTTACGTGCCAAATTATTGAATTGGGTCCGTTTTAAAAAGTGAAATATTGGGCCACATAGAAAAGGGTACAATAGGAAATTTGACCGAAAGAGTTTGGATTGTAATTGGCCGAACACAACCATGACCAGATTAAGGTTTTAGGGCTTATGGAAAACATTTGGAGAATAAGGTAATAATCTAAGTATCTTTATCTAACTTGTTAAGAGATTCTAAATTTGAATTTTGTTGAAGATTTTCTTGTGGTGCATTTTAGGAGAAGGTTCTGAGTTTAAATCTTATTAGGGACGATCTTATATCGCATTTCAGTTACTTATTGTAGTCTTACGGGTCTTTTTCATAGATCTTTCTCGAATTAGTTGATCAAATTTCAATCATGTGTTACAATTTTAAGATCTTTTATCCCTCTCGAATTAATCGATAAGAATTTTGAATTACAAAAAAGGGAAAAAAAAAATAGTAATCTAATTGTGTAATTATCTTTATTCAGGTACCTCTACCTAAATAATCAAATATGAATGGGAGTGTCCTCGGGGCACAGCCGCGTTGGTCGAACAATTGTATTGAGGGGCTCTCAACCCAGGGTGGAGGGTTCAATTCCTAGCTGCCACATTCTTGGAAGGGGGCTTTCATTTCGAAAGGCCAAGCATGTGATCCAGTGATGCGGACTCTCTTGGGACTTGAAGTATAAGTGGTGCAGAAACCTGGGAGCCAACCTCTGGCATATCCCACGATTTACCTCCCCTAGGTGCTTAGGAGTCGGTGAATAAGGGTCCAGGATATAGTCTGCAAAGTTGGGATAAAAAAAAAAAATGAATGGGAGTGTTTAAATGTATTTCCTCCATAGCACACACACATAGGAGAGTAGGAATAAAGCCATTTTTGTACTTAGATGGAAATAGATATTTACAAAGATGTCCAAAAAACTATGAACCCCTGAAATTTGACCTTTCAATGTCTTTGTCATAAAATTTCTGAAAAAAAACGCAGATTCAATTTTACGTGTCAAGTCCTTAATTGTAATCACATGAAACTGACCTGTCCTTTTTCTTGTTTTTCAAGTCTATTGTACTAACACAACAAATATTAAAACCATTTGCTCCCCTTTTCTTTTAAAATATATATATATATAAACAATTTTTCTAACCTATAATCATTTTAGAACATATACATTTCATATTAAAAAATTTATAATTAAATATTCAAATCATAATTAACTTATTAAAAATTAAAATAAAAAATAGTTATGATGGACCCAAAATATAACACATAATTTTGAATAGAGAGAATATACAATTACAAGAAGATCATAATTTTAGTTAATAAATATCATGAATTAGAGATAAAATACTTTTTTTCTTTTTTGAAATTACAATATTTTTTTACCTTCAACATGAGTGAGTCGAATCTATGATCTTCCATAGTCATAAGTGAATATATTACTATTAAAACAATCACTTTTGTCAATAAAATCAAAATTTAAATAAAAATAATAATATATTTACCTATAAAAAATATACAAATAAAATTAAAAACTTACTACCCATCACAAAAAATATTTTAATTAAATTCCAATTTTAGAAGATACCTTAAATTGAATCTAAGTCCCCAAAAAAAAAAAAACCAAAAACTCCAACAGTAAATTTTAAATAATTATATATATAAACAAATATTATTACAAACCACAACCTCATTTATGTAATACTGTCTTACATCGAAAGTATACATGAATATCTAATAAAATATAAGTGTAAATTTAAATATTCATTGTCAACTCAGATGTACCTTTTGATACAGTAATAATGATATCAAATAATTGACCATAGATACAAATCGAGTTCGCGATTATCAAATAATTGACCGTGAAAATCAATACATCCATAATCGAGTTCGCGGACCCCGATCGTGACAATTTAAGTCATTAAGTTCGCTATCAAGGCACTAGAGCCTTCAAGTTAAAATATCGAAAGCTTGATGTATCCTTGTCTTGGAGATATGACGCAGCGTAAAGACTTGGGAACAGGAACACTTAAAATCTCATTGGGCCTCACAAAAATGGGCCCAAATAAAACACCAATCAGTCGTTGTTTTCATCATACCCGTGACTGCAATTTACAGCGACTTGTAATAAATACTTAAAGCAAAACAAACCAAAAAAAAAAAAGAATCACAGCCTAAACCCATAAAGAATCGAGCCAAGAAAAAGGACAACGACAACCGACTACACCTACATATACGGCCATGACAACCCAAGAAATCTACCCTCCACCCCTCCAAAGCAACAAACTTTTCCGGCTGACAGATGGTTCGGTTTTGCTCACCGGCGAAGCTACTACTACTACTACTATTTCACTCCAATTGATCTCTCCAAAAACGGTGAAGAGTTTGTAAAAGGACAACAAAAACAAAAAGGGAAATGGTTTGCTTGTATCCCAGAAACTTGCCTGAAGAAGGATGAGGGGGAAACCCAAGAAATTTTTATCAAACACTTGACAAAAACGTTCACTGCAACCAGAGAGAGACCCCACACACTCATTGCTTTATTGGAAAATACTGGTCCAAAACCTTCCAAAACCAACAACAATGGCAGATTCCAGAGAACAGTGGGTTCCCCCCAACCCCACCTTCGTTCTGTTACCCTTTCTTCTTTTACACTTCCCCAAAAAAACACGCATAAGAGAAAGAAAAGAATACTGAAAACAAGCAAAGAGCTACCAACTCCATTCCATATATAGAGACACCACACACTCCTCCTAAAGTCATTAGTTGCAGAACCCACATGTTGTAGCAAGAAAGCAAAACCCTATTACCACATTCATCATTTTTAGACATTTGTTTACGCAAAAATTACAGTGTGGTCACTTCTTCACTAAAGAGAAAACAAACCTGCTGCGCAGTATGGGTTTTTTTTTTTTTTTTTTTTTTTTCCTTTGAGGAATTTAACTTGTTTGCTGGTTTAACCGAGTTATGATAATCAATTTACCA
>JAXGGT010000054.1:3853124-3864314 GCA_035583425.1 Marsdenia floribunda | reverse complement strand
AAAAGAGTGGGCAAACATTAAATTGAACTCTTTCAGAAGGAAACCAAAAGAAAAAGAAGAAAATGCAAATTAGGTAAAAAAGGAAGACAAAATGGAGCTCTTTTGTCTTCTTCATCAAGGATTAAGGGGGGCAGCTGATTTTCGGACAATGTATCGGTAAGCAGCGACCTTCCGCTTTCTAGAGGCCGTATTATCCACAGAAAGAACCATTTTTCCAGGCTCCCTTGAGGTAAACGAGTTATGAATTGCCTCTTCATTTGCAGCAATCTTTCTTGGCTTCTCCACTGCTATTGTGTAACTTCCTTCTGCATTTGGCACAAACTCGGCACTGTATTCCAATTCCCAGCCTCCCACCACTATGTCCCATGATATTGTTGCGCCACCCTGTGCTTTGTCATTACAATATTATTATTATTGTTATTCCTTTTTTAATACAGAAATGGAGAATTTTTTTTTAAAAAAAATGAGAACATTAATACTGGATGGACTTCACACTTCATGATTGTTTTCATGGCACGACGGGTAGTCTGGCTAGCATGCATAATCATTAGAGGTTGTCTAAAGCAGAGAAGATTAGTTTAATAAATTAATTTAATTCATTCATTAAGAAACAAAAGGAAAAAGTACAAATTTAACGAACCTCGATGCCTTCAATTTGTATATTGACTTTTTCTCCTCCTTTAACAGTGAACTCAGAAGCTGGCTTTGGTGGGCCGCCGTGAACGTCGCTTGGTCGACTGAGTCCGCCGTACTGAACAGGGACATCCTCAGGCCTCACAAATCTGATCGGAAAAAGGAAAAATGAAGTTTTTGGTGTTAGAAATAAAAAATCAAGAAGTCAGTCAGGCATACAAAGACAAAATCTTTGGAAGAAAGAGAAACAGATCAACCTGCGGAAAGAAAGAAAGCATTTTGAAATTTGAAATCAAAAGAAATTTCGAATCAAAGAACACCCATCACATGACACAATCTTAAACCCCACAAAATTCATACTACATATGATTATGTAGTGAAAAGAATATATACGACAGAAGACCCAAGACATTCATTCATTATCCCATGAATAAAAGAAGGTTTCTTCTTCTCTCTTTTTTTTTTTCCCAACAGAAGTAAATGAGGACAAGAAACAGTTAAAAACTTGCACGATACAAATCATAGCAGGGGAAAAATAAAAAGAACGACGAAAGGAAAAAACAGATGTACAGAAAGATCCTTACTTGTAAAGTGTCTCGGCAACATTTCCTTCCTTGGAAATCACAAACTTACTCTTGGTTCTTTGAGTCAGAAACGGACTAATCATCGAATACAGCACACTGAAGTACCATGGCACGTTGATAAAAATCTGCCACACAACAGGAAGAAGAAGAGAAAACAGAGAAAATGGATTATTACTACCTACTTAAAAATAATAATAATAATAAAGGGCGAGGCTTTTTGAAAATTTTGAATACCTTTCGAGCAACCATCTCGGGATAATTATCTTGGAAGAGGGACAAAATGTGATTAGAGGCCACACGAAGCTCTCTCTTGGGCATGTCTTTGAGATCAGTGACTTGGATGATGGAATTAACACCACCTGGCTTGAAATGCAGAAGTTGAATGCCTCTTTCAAGAACTTGAACCCTCCATCTGAGGAATTTCTTGAGCTTATCATCATCTCCAAAAATTCTTTCATACATATCCTTGTCTTTGAACACCCCGTAAGCATTGTAGCAAAGTGGGTGCCCCTCCCTATCAAACCCGTGCATGTAAGCCACAACACCTTCAAGCTCTTTAAAACCCAAATCTTCTTCCAAGATTTTGTCAGCATCAAAGTCTTTCCTCCACGATAAACACTTGAGCAGCATGTGAAGAGCATCAGCAACACGAAAGTCCCTCGCGCGCAAGAATTTCAAGAGAACAACATCACCCCTCTCGTCACCGCTTTCCAACAGAGGAATTCCCCACATGGTGGTATCAGTCCCGTCATGAGCAGCCGTGAGCTTGTCTTTCAGCTCCTGAAGTGCCTTCTTCTCCGACGACTTCAAATGAGAGACGAAGTAAGTATCTTCCTTGAAGGAAGGAGTGCGAAACGTGGCAGCTTCCATCAAAGAAGTTACAAAGCTTTTCTTCAAAGGCAGTGGCTTTGAAGGAGAATACTCAGGAGTAGAGTCTTGATTAAGATGAATAGGTTGCTGAACGTGAGATAGGGGTGAAGAAGCTGCTGCTCCTTCCATTACTGATAGATGATATATTAAAAAATCTAAGAAGCAAAAAATGCAGATATAGTCGTTCGTGAAAAATTAAAGAAAGACTAGTTCTTTTTTTTTTTTTTTTTTTTAAAATGGTACTGGTCCGTGTTCTTGATTTTTTATTTATCTTTTCTTTTTTTCTGGAGAGGGGAAGGTAAAGGGAAAAGAAAAGAAGGAATTTTTTTGATGATGCCTCTGAAGAAGGATGATGACGATGGTGGTGTATGGAGAAGGTGCAATGTGCAGAGTGAAAAAGAGAAAGTGATGAAAATAGTGAGATCAGAAACAGAACAGGGAGCCGCTAGAGAGAAAGAAATTGAGACAAGGAGAGAGAGAGAGAGGGGAGGTGAAAGAGAAAGTAGAGAGAAGAGTGAGTATAAATTATTGTGCGTGAAGTGACATGATTAGTGTGTGTGTGTGTGTGTCGAGCCGCGGTGCAGTTTCAAGTTTGAATGGGAACTTTCAAAGGGAGCTTTTTAAACAGAGACATACATAATTCACACACTACAATTTTTTTTTTTTGGTAAATGAATTCACACACCACAATTACCAGCTACTGGATTGGACTTGACTTCCTTGACTTTGGAGTTTTGAGGGGGGGGGGGGGGTGGGGGTGTAGGGGAGTGCTTTTCTGTCTTTCCTGCCTAATTTTCCTAATTGTTTTCCATTTGTAAGTACTCTCAAACCAAGCTCTGAGCTGATAATTGAACATGAACTACCTCAACAATTCTATGGTAAGAAATAAATAGGAAAATTAGTAATTTTCCTCCTAACGTATTAGTTTATATAGTTTAATATTTAATTTTTAAAATTTTTAGCATAATTAATTTTTCATCAAATTTTATTAAAGTATTGTTAAAATATGACAAATATTCAATATATGATGTATTTGTTTATGGTAAAAAGATAATTTTAAAACTTTTTTCCTTTTCTAACTATAAATCTACGATTTTTATTTAAGTATAAAAAGTTTCAGTCATTGAACTTTAATCAAATAAATATAATTAAGGGATGAAAAGATTAATTACATTAAAAAGTTAAACAATGAGATAAAAAAAAAAATAAAAATTAGGGATCAATTCATATAAAAACTAATAATTTACCAAAAAAAAAAAAAACAATTAATTTTTTATAAAATAAAATTTCAATTTTCCACATTTGTGAATTGAAAAAAGATGATTTTTAAGTATGATATAAGCGGATAATTTGTCTTGTGAATATTATGTGATAATTAAGTTTAATACTCGCTGTGGATATTTTTTTTTTTTAATTATTCATATCGATTTTAATTTTTTTTTTAAAAAAAAAAAATTAATTTCAATTGTCTAAATTAATCATTTTGACTAATAATTAATAAATTTTAATCAAATTTTCAAATATACCAAATGCATAATATTATTAAAGAGCAAAATGATTTCATTTTAGGAAAATAGTAGATTATTAAGAAACATAAAATTTGAAATTTCGTAATATAAAATAAAGTTCATTAAAATTGAATTACTTGGAAATTAACATAATTGAAATAAAGTTATCATTTTATCCCTAAAAAAAATTATGTAACTTATACATGCAAGAATTTTTGTCAAAATTTATTAATTATTAACAAAAAAAAAAAAAAAAATGATTTCAACCATCAAAGTTAAATCAAAATCAATTAGTTAAAAAATAATGATAAAATCAACTCAAATAATTAAAATTTTTTAAAACACTAAATTAGATAATTATTTATTAAAAAATAATAATTAAAAAAGAATTAAAATAAAAATTCTATTTAACTTGATTCTTGTGTCCACATTAATAGTCCAACTAAAGTTTCAAAAGGTAGTAGTATCTTTGAAATTTTAGCAATTAAAGTGGAACATATATTTTTAACCTTACTTTAAGGGCTTACACTTTAGTAGTTTCTTTTTTTTCTTTTTTTCTTTTTTTCTTCCTTTTAGGGATTTGTATCTTTTTCTTTAATCACAACATCCGGAGCTCATCTTTTATGAGTTATACAACTATTGTAACTTTAAGTTTTGATTCAATAATATTGTTTATTTTGACGCATTATTGAACTGTTCTTTTATAAGTTATTATACAATTATTGTAACTTAAGTCGTAATTTAGTGATATTGTTCGTTTTGATACACTTCAAGTGCACTTTACGAGTTTAAAATGCGTCGTTGAATAAAGAACTTTAAACCCTTATTTAATAATCGCTCAAAAATCTTTAAGCAAGTAAATATAAGAATTAATTCACAACCATATATATATATAAATTACAACCTTATTAAAAAAAAAAAAAAAAAAATCTTATTTTCTTCAAAATTCTTATTTATTTATTATAAATTTGAAAAGTTTTTTTTTTTTTTTTATCGACTAAAATTTATAATATTTAAATTGTTATAATTTGAATATTCTTATTTACCTCGAAAAAAAAAAGAAAAAGAAAAACTTGATTATTCTGGTATTTCATAGGTGTGCAGTGCTTAAATAAAAGTGTTCTAACCATACCTATTAGCTATAGTTATAGTTTTTGGGAGAGTATTCCGGAACTAAAAACTAAAGAAGAAAAAAAGGGGAAAAAAAACCGTACAATGTGAAGAGAAATCAACGGTTTGAAGCTCCTGTCTGGTAGAAATTCAAACTCTTCTTGCTTTCAGCTACAAGTGCTTGAACATACGGTTCTTGCGAAAGGAAGTCTTGCTTTGAAGCCCAGTCAATTGGATTGAGCACTGCTGACTGCGCCATTACTGGATCTTCGGGGACATGCATGGCGATGTAGCTGAGGAGGATTAGTGATGGGATTCTTAGCATTTGTTCACCGACATAAACATTAGAAATCAGGTCCTTGATTCCTCCAGCTTCAATTATGGCTTTGCAGTGATTTACGTGGAGGAAATTCTCTGTACAGGCAAACTTCGTCAGCGCAATCACCGCCGCCTCCATTATCTCGATTTCTTCATTATCCAGCAACTTTACTAATGGCCCTATAATTCTCTTCTCCGTTGCTCTGAATGTCCTTGCCAAGTTCCCTATTGATCTGATACTCGGTACAAGCAGTTCTGAATATTCTCCTCTCGTTATGATTTTCAAGAACTGGTCTACAACAGCTCTTGCTGCCGGTGCTGTTGGTTTGAATGCTGACCGTCTTAATTCTGGGTGTCCTTCCGCCACGGATGTGATCTCCATCAATGCCATTGCTGAATTGTATTGAACTTCCTCCGTCCCTTTCTCTAATAGCACTGCAAAACAGAGAAGCGCTCTTGATTCCGTGATACTTCGGCAAATTGTCACATTCCCAGTGCAGAGGTGCCACAGTGCTCTGGCTGCCATAGCCTTCATTTGTGCCTTGGTAACAGGATCCTCATACTCCCTCCCCTTAATGCTAGATCCCACAAAGGCCACGTGACGGGCTTGGGGATTCCGTTGCGGCTCTTGCTGAGTCTTTGGAAATGCTGATGAATTCTTGGCCATGGTATCGGCGACCACGTTGCTCATGTGGTTTGCCATATCTTGACCCGGATGTGAAATTTTGTTCTTAAACTTATCATCATCGTAATCCTTCCCCTCGTTAAGGTCTGTGTTAGAATTGGAATCGGAATTAGCCATCACAGCCGAGTGGATTGACATGTTTTGTTTGCTGGCAATGGCATATTTGCTATGTTCTTGAATGGTCTCGAAAGCCAGATGACTGACCAGTAAACGAATAATGTTGTTCTGGGCAAAATGATCCTGACAACTTGGATAATTGCAAGCCAACTCGGAGATAGCCCAAGCAACCATAACCTGGACCTTCATATGGCCATCTTTTAGGATTTTTGCAAACACAGTGGACACCCCAGCATTGACAATGTTTTCCACAGATTCAGTGTCACGTCCGAGAAGACCAATGGCCCTTGCTGCACTTTCTTGACCCTCCATTACACCTTCTTTAGCCAACTTCAACAATGGCGCAACCCCTCCTTCCTCTATAATCAACTTCCCATATCTATCGTTATCCCTGGCCAACGAGACAAGAGAACTCGCTGCTTCTGCGCGTTCGTCTAAAGAACCCGAGCATAAAATAGCAATCTGTTCCCATATGACGCATAGAATCGGCTCATTTGAAGCGATTGGGGGAAGCCCAAGATGTTCATCGCCTCGATCCTCAGCAGGCGTGGATACGCGAAGGAGCCAAGACACGTCGCCTATGGAATTCTCGAGCTGTTGAGATATTTTCCTGAACGCTGCGGCGGGGATGATGGTGAACACGCGTCTAATTCCATTGGCTCTGCACTTGGCTACGAGGGTGAGAGCTTTATCGAGAACCTGCTCTGTCTCGTAGATGATACGCCTGGTGGGACGTTCGTACAAATCATTGCTGGCTCTGGCCGCCTGTCTTAACAGCCCTCCGAGTCTATCAGTCTTGCCTTTGATTTCCAGACATTCTTGCCTGAAAGAACTTGCTTCATCTGCTGATTTCTTGATTAGGTCTGCCAATTGTATCGGTTTCGACAGTATCTGTTTCACTATGTCCGCCATCACCGCAGCGGACCATCGTTCTCAAGATTCACTCTTTTTCACAATCAATATATATATATATATATATATTATATACACACACACCCTAAATGAGCCACAGATTAAAAATTATCTCTCCAATGGCTGGATCAATCCATCCCGACCCGTATCAAAATTTTGTCTTTTCTTTCTTCCTCGTTAGAAAACGGCCATGCATGCAAGGGACTGAAGGAAGGAGGAAGACGCTGTTGGTGGTGGTGGTGACGACGGCGGGCGGCGGAGAATCAAGATTGTTGTGAAGGAGCGAGCAAAATTAGATTGGTTTGACGCAAATATCTCTTTGGGTTTGTTTTCTTGCAGAAAATTTTTTTATGTTGCCATAAATTTGGGAGCTGGGATGGTGAAGTTAGTGTCTCTTGGTTTTCTTGGAAAGAAAAGCATCATAGGATAGGACAGTTACAACCTTAATTGTAGGAAGTTACCATGTGATAGTATTCGTTACTGTTTTAATTGTGTATGGGAAGCCAGAGGACCTCATGAACAAAGCAGAGGAGGAGAATACTCAATTCTATTATTTTTTATTATTATTTTCATTTTCTTCTTCTCCTCTCCTTTTCTTTCTTTCGTTTTAAAAAAAAAAAAAAAATGAAATTAGCAGGAATATTACCCCCCGCGTAACAATTTCCTTCTTTTTTTTTTTTTTTTTTTTTTTCTAGTTAAACTGATTCTTAATGTACATGTTAATGTGAATCAAAATAACCAGCAATGATATCTCGTAATACATTTTTAAAAACATTATTTAAGATACTAATTAAATTAAAATATCCTCTAAAATATTATTTAAATTTAAAACATCAATAAAATTAATAAAATTGTATCATCCTTTAAATGAATTTCTTTTATGTCATTATAAGGTTTTTTTAATGTTATTATATATATATATATATATATTATTTTTTTTTTAAAAAAAAAATGTAATAAATATTAACTTAATAGAAATTAACAATATTAGTTTTTGTGGGTAATTAAAAATTAACACGCATTCTAATTTTATTGGTACTTTTGACAATATCTTAAAAGATATTTTAAAATATTCAGCATCCAAAAATTAACACCTTTAACTTTTATTAAATCAATATTTATAAATTTTTTTAAATAAAAATTATAATTACATTAAAAAAAATTTATAAAAATACAAAAATCATATTTTTCTCCGTTGATCTAATGAATAAAAAATATTTTAGTCATTTTTATTTTAGAAAAAAAATTATAAATATTGACTTAATTAGAATTAACAACTTTAATTTTTTACATTAATTAACTGTTACATATTTTAATTTAATTAGTATTTTAAATAATGTTTTGGAAAATTTTGCTCTAAACAATCACTTATTAGGGATGGCAACGAGGACAGGATTTTGTGGGGACTCCTTCTCCATCCCTATCCCCTGTTCTCATATATATTCTCCATCTCTTGCGAAATTGCTTTTTCATATCATTCTTGCCTCGTTGGGAATCAAGTATCCGCTAGGATTTTTTACCACTTAATTTTATTTTTTTATTTTTAATTAAATTATTAATGTAAAATAATCAATAAATTTTGTAAAATAAAAAATAAAGTATTTCCTTACAAGTTTTTTGAATAATAAAATAAAATTACAAAATAAAATCTTAAAATAAAATAAAAAATAAAAAATTTCAAATCTTTTGACACACATAAAGTAATTTCCTTCAAAGTATTAACATCAATCTATCATATAATTTGCAATTATAGAAAAGAAAAAATATAAGTTATTTTTTAAAAATAGCTGTATAAATTATCAATAGAGTTAAAAATTGCAATTACTATATTAATATAACTTTACTTTTATAATAACATAGAATTAAGAAAGTGAATATTATGGTTATTGTTTAATTTGTTTGTAGACGATTTAATATTTATTAAATAGTTTTTTTTTAAAAATAATAATTATTATGCTAATTATAATTTTATTTATATGTATATATTATGTATATAATTAAGAAAGTATATATTATGGTTACTATTTTATTAATTTGTATCTAATTTAGTATTTACTAAATATAATTATGATTTATTTTAAAAAATTTTGTTATAATTTTATTTTTATATAATTATATAATTAAAAATATTATATATTTTGGGGATGGGGCCGGATCAAGGATTAATATCATGCCTGCCTCCATCTCCAATTTTTTTCTTTCGGGGAATCATCATCTCATCCCAAACTCGATTAAAGCTAGGATTCCCCAATCAAAACAGATTAGGTATAAGAGTTTTTCATTGGGTATAATTTTAATTGTCATTCCTACTTACTGTCAAGCAAGCGTGTATGCATATATTAATTTATAGTAAAATGTTTTTTTTTTTTTTTTTTTTTTTTTTTGTTTTTAAACACTTGTTTTTGGCAAAATATAATAAACAATTTAAATTAAATTATTTATTTAAAATAAAATTATATGGTCGAAAACCTCTTTTTTTTTTTTTTTTCTTGTGGACTAAGAGTTGGTTAGTTGGAAATTTATGTTGCTGCATTCTATACTAAATTATGTTAAAATAATTATATTTATGTAAATATGTAATTACGGAGTAAAATAATTTATTCGTTTAATAATAACAAAATATTTTAAAGAAAGAAAATATATGATTGGTGTACAACATAATAATAAAAAAATATGTCTGAGAAAACCTTTGATAGTAGTAATTTAGATTTAGTTTTACAAAAACAATTTTTATTTTTTATTATATAAAAGAAAATTTCTAACTCAATTTATCTCAAATTTATGCATGCCTATGTGAGAGGTCATCTCTAATTCATTCGAGTAACATTACAATATATATATATATATATGTATATATATATCATAAAATTTTTAACTTTAATTGATTGTCAAATTATTTATTAAAATTTTGAATTTAATAAAACAGATATTATAAAATAATTTATTATTTTAAAATACTTTCTAAATAATCACTCCATTTAAAAAAAAAAAAAAAAAAAAAAAATTAAATTAAATGAGTAGTGAAGTTAGTGGTGTTTTAGGGTATGTTGGGATTAACTTTTATTTTGAGTTAAGTGAATTTTTTCAATTTGACTGAATTTTATTTTGAAAAGCGATAAATTATTTTTTGATAAATGTAGAATTTTGTAGTTATAATGATGATATAATTATTGGAGTGTTAGACTGTTTTTGGATTAGAATTATTTTTCAAAATTTCACTAAAACTCAAAAAAAAAAAAAAAAAAAGTTTACTTGTTTGGATACCACCTGACATAACACTGTTCATGTCTGTTGAGTTGGCAAAAAAAAATAAAAAAATAAAAAATGTACTCACTTACTATAAATATTTAATAAATACATATAAATATATATAATTCAAATAACAATATCATCATTACACTAATAAAATATAAAATATATTATTTTTATTCCCACTTATTAGACAATTTCTTAACTTGTCCTCACTTTAATTTTCGTTTTTCGCAATCCACTCAAACTTTTTTTAAAAAAAAAATATGAGAAATCTAAAAAAAAAAAAGTTTCAATCAAAAAACACCCTTATTTTTTAGAATAATGTGATAAGTGGTGATTTTTGAATGATTTAACAATTTTAATAGACCCACACCTTATGATTTAACAAAAAGTAAATTAATGTAATGAATTGTCCAAATGCACATTGCCAACTTATTTTTAAAACAAGTAGAAAATTCAAAATAAAAGTTAGTCCAAACACACCCTTAAATTTTAAGTATTATTTAAATGTGCCGATTTTTATTCTTTATTTTAGACAATTGAATCATTATTTTATTTTTAATTAGATTAAAAAGTCATTCTAATTAAATTTTAATAATTTATAGCTATTATCATGTCTAAAACTCGTATATATATGCCATATAAAATATTTTTATCTTGTATCAATCTTAATAAAATTCTTTTTTTTTTTTTTCAATTTCTATTTAAATTTTGAATTTATTTCATTAATTAAAAGAAATAAAGAATTATTAAAAATACATGAATTTGGGTGATTGTAAATTATTAAAATTAAAACTAAAATGTATTTCATATTCTTGTTTTAGAGAAGAAAAAAAAAAAAGAAAAGAAAATAAGCGGGACCCACAAAGGCGTACTGCTACACGCTTCTTCTGAAGTCTTTTTTCCCGAAATTATTATTATTATTTTCTTTATTATTAAGACAGAATAAACTTTTCACTTTTCAGATAGACAGGTTTGTCCTTTTTTGCTCACTGTGTACGTTTCACTCCCCCCCACCTTAATAACCTTTTCGATTCTCTCTCTCTCTCTTTTTTTCTTTTCTTTTCTTGTATTTTATATATACTAAATTAATTATAAAAATAAAATAAAACATATTTTATTTCATGAATAATTTGTGGATTTAGTCCCAAACAAATTTATTTTTGGCAATTTTAGTCCCAAAAGTTTTTTTTTTTTTTTT
>JAXGGT010000054.1:3838192-3852103 GCA_035583425.1 Marsdenia floribunda | reverse complement strand
GCCACGTGATGAAATTTTAGGGGTAATATCGTCCGCCCACTGTTCATAAACCCAAAAATTTTAGAGATACTTTTATATTGGAGCATTTGGAGTATGGAAGAATCTATAAAATATAGATGAATCTGGAACAGTACAAAAGTATCCCTAAAATTTTTGTGGTTTATGAACAGTGGGCGGACGATATTACCTCTAAAATTTCATCATGTGGCCGGCACGTGATGAAATTTGGCCGTAAAATTCAAAATTTTCGCCGGAAGGACTTAATTGGCAGGTCGTAAAAAGTTATGAGATTTAGCAAGTCAAAAATAGATTGTGGACCTATGTTAATTATTGAAAATAGATAAGGGACTAAACCGGCTAATTTTCCTTTATCTTTTAATAAAATTTATTATTTGAGCAAGTAAAAATTCATTATTTTATCTATCTAGATAATAGATTTTGAAAAAAGAGAGACAAAATTTATTTGTCCGTTATATATTGACAACTTACTAAATGAAACAAATGAAAATAGATTAATAATTAAAAAATTAGAGATTAAATTCATCAATTATCCTTAATTATAGAGATACACAAGAAAAAAAATACTACCTCAAGTTTTTAGTATAATAGGGAAAAAAATCTTCGATGTGACAAATATAAAAAATATAAAATAAATATTGTCTATATATATAATTTGTTCTGGTCTATGATGTCTTCATGTTGAATTTGTCATTAATAATTGTGTAACGAGATAGACATTAGAAAAAAATTAGAATTTTTTTTTTTTTAAGAATATGAGGAAATATATATATATATATACAGTGTGAAAGTTCTTCTCCTGACCTATTGGTCTAAGAATGAGTCATAACTCAAGGAGTTTCTCCCTTACTTCCTGACTTCTCAGGAGGTTAAGGACAAATAGTACTAAAAAATATTGTTTATTTTTCTTCTTCCATTATTAATTTTTCTCCATCCTTATACATAATTTTATTCATTAAAGGCTGTTGTCCCTTTGATTGACTCATCAATGGAGATATCCAATCAATATTCACACTTTTTTCACTCTTTTTTTTTTTTTTTTTTTTTTAATTCTAATTTTAATTTTATTTTTGGTTTTTGTAGTATAAAAATATCTATTTCATTCAGGCTCTCACATGATATAACATATAAAATATTATTTTTGATACATATTTTTTATACTCCATAATTATTTTTTAATTTTAATAATTTAGAACCAGTTGTTAGATATTTAAAGAAAATAAAATTATTCTCTTTTAATAACTTTTTATTGCTTCTTTAATATACAAATTTTTAAATAGAAAATGTTTAGACTCAGATAATATAATAATAATTTTATTTATAATAATATAAACTTACAAATTTAAATCAAATTAAAAACAAAAGAAACATAGAAATTTTAATAATAATAATAACTCTTTAGAGTTGTACAAAGGGATGTACTGTTTGTTTCAAAATGTACATACATATATACTATTTATAAATTATTCTAAAATTTAACCAAAAAAAATAAAACAATCTAAAATTTCTACATGATTTCAAAAAAAATAGAAATTTGATGGATTTTGATCCCTAATCTTTTGATTATTGGTGTGGTTAATTTTTTTTTTATTATTTATTTAATAGGTCCCAACTTATAATAAATTGATGCATTTTGTATTTTCCTTCACAAAATTTATCTTGTCCGAACAATAGATTTGGGGAAGAAAAAAGAATCAAACTCACCGACTTATTATACATTAGAGACTTACTAAATAAAAAATAAAAAAAAAAACTAATCACAGAAAAGTCATAAATATTAAGTCATAAATATTAAGGACCAAAATTCTCCAATTTTCAAAAAAAAAAAAAAAAAAAAAATTGAATACTCAGGGGCTAGTTGGTAATTATACATCTTAAAGTGCGACCTGTATTGCGTGGGCTTCTTCGAGATTGCACTGCTTCAATGCTCTGTAAGCTTCTTTCCTGTTTCCTGTTCTTGGGTCTGTTCTACTTCCCGAGTTTTCTTGTCCGTCTATGTCTCTTTCTTTCTCCGATTTCTTTACTTAACTTTACTCTTCTTCTCAGAAGAAAAAGAAAGAAAAACTCGATTATTTAGGTATGAATTATTCTGCACATTTAATGTGTATGTATTATGATCGCAACTGGTGTATTCCGATATAGTTTTCGACTTATTAGGAGTTGTCTTGATTATTCTTGTTTCATCTTCGGATTTTTCTTTTAATCTGTATAGAATTTAATGTATTATTTAGTAATTGGATGATTGATTATATGTTGAAAGTAATGGGTTTATGAAATGAATTTGCATTTTTCCTTTTCTGGGAATATATATATATATATATATATATTGGTATTGTCTCATCATTTTGTTCATTCTTGTTGAATTTGAGTTTCTTTAAGTGGAATATGTAATAGAGTGCAGTGTGGAATGTTGTAAGTTTGATAAGTGGATAGTGAGCAATGTGGATTATAAGTTCAATAATTAAGTTCGGGTGTTTTCTAGGCGTACGTTCATTGTTTCATTAGGTACTCAGTGATGAACTTTTCTATGACATGGGATGAAATTAATTGTGTCTTACAATTATAATTCCTTGACGACATTATTCAACATTGCTAATGGTTTTTTGGGGTTAATGGTTGGTTCCCGGGTGGCTTTTATTTTTTTGGTAAAGGTGATTATGTTCATGGTCTGTGGATGAGCTAAAATAAGTTACTCATGACATTGAAGGTGAGATGAGACTTTGGTACATTGCCTAGAATGTATGATAGAAAGGATAGAAGGTTCTTCCTGCTTGATCATCGTTGTAATTCTTTTGAAGTTGTTCATGTTTAATTCACATTTCCATGATATCTTTATACGCACATATATTACCAGCATAGATTTGGTTCCACATAAACACTAGCTCATGATCCAATTTTCTCATTGAAGTATGCTTAAATTGACTTAGATAATAAGCATTTTAAGCTTAAAATTTTACATACCAGTATCAATAAAAGGTCCCCAAAGTTTTATGGAAAAGCTTGAGGTTGCTTTTTGAACCTCCATGTGCCAAAGTGGGTTTCACCAATCTCAGTATGTAACTTTAAACTTGCAACTAACACAGTATATTTTAGTATCTCATCTGGGCAGGATCACCAACTTTCATTTGTGAATATATAGTTCTAGAACATGCTTGAAATAAATAGCACCTCAGTAAATTGATTTGAGGAATGTGAAGTTTCCCATAGATTCTTTATTTGGTACTTTCCGTTAATGTTTATCAACTTTCTTATTCAGGATGGTGGCAGGAAAGGAAACAGTATCATTTCCCCAGGATGAAATGGTAGCTATATTCCTGAAATGCAGACCCGAAGCTGCAAATGCTAGGAATCTTGGAAAAACTAACCTTGGTGGTGTCATATTTGGTTGCAAGAACAGTACCATAAAAGAATGTCTTGTCAAACAGCTCTTCGGTCAGTCATTGAGATATAAGATCTTCATCTCCTCCCAAACACCTGTTACATTTGTGTGTATATAAATTTGAATCCTGAAATTGCAAACTCATGTCTTTGTTAAATTTTAACAGGATTGCCTGCTCAGCACTTTTCATATGTAAGAAATATTAGCCCAGGTTTGCCCCTATTTCTGTTCAATTACAGTGATAGGAAGCTTTATGGCATATTTGAGGCTGCTAGCTCGGGCCAAATGAACATAAATCCCTATGCCTGGACATCAGGTGGCACTGATAGAACACAGTATCCAGCCCAGGTAACATGGAGCCTTGTTCTTGCATGCTTTTTATTTATATGTTTATTTCCCCCTCCTTTTCTTCTTTGAGATGAAAAACTCTGACACTTGATTTTGTGCTTTTACACAAAGGTTCAAGTACGTACAAAGCTGCAATGTCAACCTTTGTCAGAAAAACAGTTCATGCCTATAATTTCAGACAACTACTTTAGTTCAAATCATTTCTGGTTTGAGCTTGATCATGCCCAGACGAATAAATTGATATCCAAACTGTCAACAGTGGCATTTGCTCCAGGTCGATTTCCACTTCACTTTGTGAACAAGTCGTCACTGAAATCCCTTACTTTCCCACTGGACAATAAAAGAGACAAAAATGGATCTCATGAGCTGCCAGTGCAAGAAAAAGTTGAAAGCTTGTACTGTTCGGATGTTAATTTCAGTGCTTCACAATCTTCTGTGCCTTCAGATAGCCAAGACATGCTACTTGAGTCATTCTTGGCTGATCCTGTGTCAGATAGGGAAGAGATGGACCTTATATACAAGCAACTGAAGGAATTGTATATTAATCGTGAATCAGAAAATGCATCTATGAGGGCACGTGCAATAGAAAATTCTGCTGGAAGTGATGAGAGATTGCCAAAAGAATTTCCCCAAGCAGAGCAAGCAGTTTCAGAAGAGAATGGAAAAAATCCTGGAAGTTCTTCGGAATTACCTGATTTTCCTTCAATCATAGCGCAGGTGCTTCTACTGTTATTTCACTTTTTCCTTGGTAAAATATCTTTCAATTTTGTGAACTTACAAGAATTCTGTTGCATTTGTCATATTTAACCCAGTTGCGAGAAGAAGTTAACGAACTAAAGGCTTTCAAAGAAGAGCAAGTTCAAAAGACTGAGCATATGAAAATGAGGCTGGTATGACTGATATTACAGATTTTGGAGATTTTCTCTGTAACTAGTTTTGATTATAATCACAAGTCTTAATTTTGCTGGTAGGAAATCCATCTGAAGTTTCTTGTGTGTAGATATTAAAGGTTTAAAATTTTACCTATGTTGAAGAATTGGTGCTGAACGAAAATGCTAAGGGGAACTTGTGCATTTTACTGAAGTCTAATATGTAACTTTGACAGTTATAGAAGTAATTTGCTTCATTTAAACATTCTCTTCCCTATGATACTAGTGATTTTCAGGTTGGTACTCATTAAAAGTACAAATTAGAGTGATATATTTTGGCGATCTATGAATGAATCATTATGCAAAAGAGCTTTGGCTCGAGCTACTCATAAGTCAAACTCTAGAAGTACAGTGGTGCTAGTCTCATAGATGGGTGATAGCAGGTGCTTTAAGAAAACAAAATCATTATGCAAAAGGTTTACTAGATATATGTTTATTTTGCGATTAAGCTAGATAAGGACCCTTTGTATCTGTTGTACATATGCTTGATGATTTATATTATGTTTCCTGCTAGTCCAAATGGCTTTAAATTATGTCCTCCATGTCTCAACTTTTCTGTCTTTGATTTTAGTTAGAGGCTGAAGAAGAAATCTGCGAGCTTAAAAATCGATGTATGATATTGGAGTCAATTTCAAGACCTTCCATGGTGCATTTGGATGCTGTAGGGTTTGAGTCTCTTGACAACCTTCATCTGGATTTTGATGAATCAGTATTTCTGGTTGGTGGTTATGATGGTGTCTCATGGTTATCGGCATTGGATTTGTATTGTCCTTCACAAGATATATTGAAAACTCTGAAGCCAATGACTACTGTTCGTTCATATTCCTCGGTAGTAAAGTTGAATGGTGAACTTTATGTCTTTGGTGGTGGAAATGGTAGTTTGTGGTATGATACAGGTACTCTTGCTCACTATCTCTCCCTCTCTCTCTCTTTTTCTCATGTATTTCTAATGGATATCCCGTTTTTGGTGCAGTTGAATCATATAATCCAGTAAACAACCAGTGGAGCTTGTGTCCCTCCATGAATGAGAAGAAGGGAAGCTTGGCTGGGGCTATGTTGGACAACAAAATCTTTGCAATTGGTGGTGGAAATGGTGTTCAGTGTTTCTCAGATGTTGAAATGTATGATGTAAATGTTGGAAGTTGGATTCCCACCCAGTCAATGCTAGAGAAGGTAATTCTGCAACTCAATTCACAGATGGTTTTTGAATTTTTTTTTTTTTTTTTTTTTTGTCTTATAATTTATCTTCGGCCCTGTAATCATTGAAACTCCAATTTTTGGATCTTCTTTTAGTCTTCAGACTTGAGAATTGAGAAGTCTTATGCTAATATTTCTTGAACAGAAAAAGAAACAACTTATTGGCTTATACGTTTCTGAACCTCTAGCGTCTGTTCTTTAATAGATAAAACCTCTTGTAGATCTAAGAATGTGAATAAGTATTGGCTTTAAGAGTATGCTTCATTCAGAAAAAGTACTAGAATTTTGGAAATACTTGAACATATAATTTATTGCATGTCTACATGCTGATTGGCATTAAGACTTTCTCTTATTTCTCGACAATTCTTCAGTTATCTATTACATTTTTCCTTCCTTTCTCTACAATTCCTTTCTTCTGTTAATCCGTGCTTAGATTTCCATCATATCTAATTATGAATGTGGTTGAATCCTCCTCCTTCTTATTCTTGTGTTTTTTCCCCTCCTCTCCTCCTACAAGCGATTCGCTCTTGCTGCAGCAGAGCTCAATGGTGCTATCTATGCTGTTGGTGGATATGATGGTAACAATTATTTGAAGTAAGTCATATAGCTAGCATAATTTTTGTTCTTCATTCCTAATGCATATAAAGACAGTTAAAATTTTTACCAAATAGACCTCAATATTAACAATAGTTTCTATTTTTTAAAGGTCTGCAGAACGTTTTGACCCCAGAGACCATTCTTGGAGGCGAATTGATAGTATGAGTACCAGGAGGGGTTGTCATTCTATGGTAGTTATGAATGAAAAGCTGTAAGTCTGTTTTATTTTCTATAGTTGTAAAATATGTATTATAGGTTTCACAATATTCAGAATTGTTACACTGTTTGACTGATTTTCACCACACTATGATCTTAATAGCTTCCCCTTTACACTCATACATCCACTAGGTACAAGTCAATATATATATATATATTTTTTCTTTTATATGAAATAGTGGTTTGGTGTGGTATTTTGAGCCCAGACATTGGAAGAGGAAAGCTTGAGGACTCGCTTTGAAATTTCTAATATGTGCGTGTTGCTAGTATAAATAAAGAAGACAATTCTTTGGCTTTGTATTTCTGGTGAGTTTTTACGTTTGTTTTTGGCAGATATGCTCTGGGTGGCTTTGATGAAAGTTCAATGTCAAGAAGTGTTGAAATCTATGATCCTCGGCTTGGGAGATGGATGGATGGAGAACCTATGAATGAATCCAGAGGATATTTAGCTGCTGCTGTTCTGAAGGAATCCATATATGTAATTGGAGGAGTCAAGTCTGGTGAAGACATAATAGACACGGTAGGTATTAAAAATTCCTCATAGTCCATTAGGTGATCGCTTTGCATGACCAACATTTTTTTCCCCCTCTTCATTTTGGCCAAGATCTAACAATTATACATTTACAGGTTGAACATTACAAGGAGGGCCAAGGGTGGCAAGTTACCAACTCGAGGGGTGCTGGCAGGAGGTGCTTCTGCTCAGCCATTGTTTTGGGACAGGACTGAAGCTGATTATTTACTAAGACAGATGTCATTAGCTCAGGTTTTTGCTATGTGATGCTCAGGTTTATGGGTTTCTACTCTAATTGTAAAGGATCTCTTGTACTCCCATGAATAATGGAAAAGGATAGTTAACACGCTCAAGATTGTTGTGTGCCCATTGAGATAATGGTGACAAGAATACATGAAGGTTTATATACATATATATATATATATATATTTCAGGTTAATACTGCACATAGTTGGATTCTAATTGTAGCACAGCACCTAACACCAGTAGGAAATTGGACGGAACAATTAAGGAGAATTCTCATAATGCCAAAACATCTGTAGTGTAGTTTGCGGTTTGAGAGAAATGGTCACCGGACTTACATCAAACCAGACAAAAATTGAGTCAAAATTTTCGGTCATCTTTAGTTTTCTACCACTGAAACATCAAACACCTTGATCACTATTTATCCAAACGAGAGAGATAAACTTCATTCTCTCTGCATAGGTCCATCAACTCATGCTTGGGGCCCCAGTAATTGTTGCGTATGGAAGCCTGCTCCGATGAACACTCCATTGCAACGCGTACATTCAGTGTGAAATAGGGAACCTTAGGTGTTCCATAGAAGGGTGCTACAAATGTAAATTTCTTGATTTCACCGTAACTGCTCACTCCATCCAAATCTAGGAATACAAACTGAATTTTTTCCTCTCCCAAAGTCATTTTCAGCCATAACCTACTTTCACAGGAGACATTGTACAGTTTGATTTCAAATGGTATGCCAACTGGCAGCCCAGAAAGGAAACTGAGAGGGTTTTCATAGCTGTTGTTACAAACTTCCAGTTCTGCCTTTACATGTTTCAGTAGTATTCCAGACAACTCAAATTGCTTCAAAGAGAAATACTCAAGTGACTTCTGTAGCTGAACAGGATTTCCCGCAGCTCCATCTGTAGAGGGGCAAATTTCACGCAGAATCTTCTGAAGCTCAACAATGAAACTTGACAGCTCCAACGAACTTTCTCTGTGAAGACGTTCTACACAGGAAACCGTGGAATATAAGTTCTCCAAAGCAGCAGCCGAACAGTCTGCTTTGGCATAAGAAATCTTCAATGTACAAGACACAATTATTAGCTCCAACATTTGCAATTCTGTTTCTTTATTCAATCCCAGGAACCTATACCTCATATCTCTCGTGCTCCTGTCTAATTTTCTGAATAATATTTTCAACTCTCTTACTGCAGAGGAGTGGGTCATCCCAGGGAACATACATTGTATCCATATCCTTCCAAACAACTTTAAAAATTTTAGATATTGTAAAGTAAAATATAAATCATCTATGGGCTGAGGAGAGTCAGAAATAAAAATCTTCAACTCATTTTTCCAACTCCTGCATTAGACAGAAAGTAAAATATTTCAGTTGTAAAAATTATGCAAACCCATCAACAGACAAAAAGAGAACTGAGGCAGACTCTACAATCAGCTTTGAACACACGTGGCATTTAGTATTGCAATATCTGCAGAATTTCGGCTAACTGGATAAAGCTCAAATCTATTTCCTGAGCAAATATAACTCACAAGAATATTCTTCCCAGTCACATACATAACATATTTCTGGACACTTGCATAGTATAATTACAACCACAAACATTTTCCTGAAGTAAGATATGTGTTTCATCACTTAGCTAAGCATGCCAGAAACTAGATTAACACCAAATTCGGAAGCTTCCTGGGGATGTAAACATGGAAGAACTAAATAAGTTGCAGACAACATTAATTTAGAGAAAGTCAAATATCAACCATATACCGTGCAAGAAGAAACAAAATAACTACAATATTACCACCTTAAAGTTCGAGTAACTTCATCCAAGCATCCACACTGAATAAAATGCCAAATAGGTTCAACCTGTTGAAGCATAATTTTCAGAGACTCTCTTGCTGCCTCATGTATCTTCAGCTGGTGAGATACCAGTTGAACTCCTTTCGTTAATTTCAGTATCTCCACAAACTGACTTCGATAGAATTCGTAACTTTTTTGCCAAAGCTGTGCGTCACCTTTCACCACGGAGAAGGCTGGTTCTTCCCCATCAAAGAATTCAGAAATAGAAACATATGTGAATCTACTGCAATAGGAGAGATATGACAATAGGTCATTCATGCTCAGGGTACCAGCCAAACCACGGGAAATTCTCCCTAGTAGTGTCACTGCATAAGAGAATATTGTAGCTGGAATGCTACAAATTGATCGTTCTAGACAAACTGGTGCTGAGACTGAAAGCAACAACGAGGCAACTGTTCTTGCATTTTCATATCCCAACTTTCCTCCAAAAGAAGGTTCTATCTGATACATTCACAAACATATCCATTAACAAAAAACCTGTCATTTTCTAGAAAAGAGAGAAATGTTTATCTAATGCTAATTAGATGCACAAAATATTTGTTCTTCAGGTATGCAGCTCAGTGCTGGAGGTCAAACCTGGCAACTGAAGAACAATAATTAAGCAAGAAACAGGTTGAATGGTAAAGCAAGACAACTGATAACCCCATACTTAATGCACAAAGGGTGAAAGGATTTCCACCAAATTTAATGCAATCACAGGATTGGTACGTAAGATATGGGTCAGCCAAAAGATGAAGCACAAGATATTATTTCTCTCTTGACTCATTTCATTATTGAACTACCTCACACCGGGTCTCATACGCAGACTTTATACCATCAGAAAGGTTCAAATATTAATAACACAAGTAGAATAGGGAAGAAAATTTGGAACATTCACCACACAAACAACTTGCAAATTACATTTTGAAACAATCTCAATTCTCAGTAAATTGGTCCCTAAATTAGTGTGTAAATATATGAATGATAGATTGAACATAAAAGTTTGATCACTATGATAAAAGGATATCTAGTGAACAACTTAACCAGTAAGCCTTGAACATAATGTCAAAACTTGGACCAACAGCAGCAAATATGAAACCACACATTACCTCTTCAGAAGCTTCCTGAATAATGTGTGCCACAAATTTTCCATGATGTTGACCAACATTAAACAGAACATAAAATATATCAGCTTCATCCTGAAATATGTGGCAACAGCAATTTGTCAATAGTTTGGAGAGTGGAACGCAATTAGAGATTTAAATAAGTGGCCTCAGTTATTCTTCATCACAGCAAGTCAGGCTTTTTTTTTTTTTTTTTTTTTCATCCATAAGAATGTTACAATATACTAACTATGGCTCAAATTCAGATGGTCATTGGCTTACAAAAAGAAGTGAAGCACAACAAAGAGTTGATACCTGTGGATACATCTCCAAATTTTTCACAAGGCCTTCAAAACATAAAGTAAACATAGATAACTTGTCCAATCTGGTTAAATGGAGGACACGCCTAGCTGCAGCTCTTATTAAGGAACTACAATCAACTAATGTCCCCAATAACTGCAAAAAGGAAAAATGATATGTACAATTAAAATTGAAAGCCAACTTTTGTGCAAAAATAAATGAAAAGAGAATCAAACTCATGATTCAAATGAAGTGATAAGTATGATTAGAGAAAATCACCAAAGATCCTTAAGTTCATATTTGGAGCAGAAGATTTGAAAGGACCATGCTTTGAGCCAATGTATAAATACGGTGCAAGGAACTTGAATTCTAAATACCCTAAGCAACACATAGGTGCAAAAGTGGGGAAAGACGACAAATGAATTTCTCTATCTTAACACGTGATCATGTTTTTGGTAATTACAAATCAACAAATCAAATGCATCAGTTGGTTTCTCCTCCTCAAATCATTTTTAACAATTTCTTCCAGGATCAACTTTTAGAGTCACTAATCTCCAAGCTTATCATTCCCCAAAATTGTCCATAAGTTTGTCTCATCATTCTAGACCAACAGAATTACCATATGCAAATGTCCACCCTGCACCCTTAGATTGCCAGATGTGGCCATATGGTGCATTGCATCCAAAGCTTGAAAGCGCACAGCTAGAGAATCATCGTTCAACATATCCATCAATAGATTTACAGCTTCAAAAGCAAAATCAGCAGAAAGGATGCTTAGTATACCCAAGGCACGGCAGGCAGATCTTCTTACCTTCATTTCAGCAAATATTGTAGGAATTATACATCTGTTCCAGCAAAAGCTCTCTGGACAGTCAGAAACAAGACGAAGTGTATTCACAAATAATGTTTCTGAAACATGCAGAAATTGAAATATAATTGTCATAGTGACTATTTTTTCATGACTTAATATACTGGCAAAGTTGCCCCTCCACACAGGGATTCTTTGGTTTCAGAGGCTCTAAAATGAAATAAGACAGCAGAACATATGATTCTAACCTCATAAAATTCATCCTCAAGGCCATGTACAAAAGCAAAGGCAGCAGTTGATGCCGGTAATTCAAACAGATCAGAGGACTGCTGGCCGGGATAACTCTTGTTCTTTATCACTAAGGAAGCTTTCTTAGATAGGGTCTGTAAGAGAATATCCTCTGAAACAATTCTAGCACAGGCAAGGGCATCAAAAGCTTCAATTCTGACCTTCATGCTCATGTCTCTCACTACTGAACAAAGCTGCAAGCATATTTTGAATAGGAAGCAATAAATAAAAGTTCATTATGTAAAAGTATATCATGAAATCGTTTTAAGTGAAAAAGGATTTCATAAAATCTACCTGCACAAACAAAGCATCAGACCAATCACTTTTGTGTGTGAATTGGTTGCTCGCCACAATTAACTGTCCCCAATCACTTACCTGGTGCCAAATAAGAATTAAGAACCTTAGCAGAGGCATGTAGTAGTTCTAACATGCCATAAACTGGAACTACTACAATAGTGTATCCACCATAACAGGGGATGGAAAAGGGGAAGAGAAAATCAACAAGAAGTTAAGTAGGTGACCGCTAGAAATATAATTTGACTAGCAAAACAAATAAATAAACAAGAGAGCAATTGTCCTCAAAACATTAATATACGCTGCCAAAAGAATATCAAGTTTTTTAATCGGCCTGAGATGAGCCATGCACACTTGAACAGAGAATTACACGCGCTTTAATATTCTTTTTTCTAACAAAAAAAAACCGCAGGGAAAGCATCATTGAACATATTCATATTGTGCAGAGAAATCATACCGCACGAACGGCTGAGCATCTAACAGATTCCTCTAAATCAAAAAGAAGCTCAACAGCACGGAAGTAGCAACCTTGAATAAGAGTTTGATCAACGACAGCAAGAAACTTGGACAACGAAGCCAAACCATCCAATGCAGCTTTCCGAGTAAATGGATAGGGATCCTTCGTAAACCCCAACAGAACTGTAACCAACACCGACGGCCTGACACAAAATTTATTCACATTTCGTAGCAGCCAATGCCGCACAGAGGCTTTACACGGACGAAAGCAAAGGGAGAGAAACATTGATTCGTCCGCGAAGTCAACCGTGATATCAGCACTGTTGAAGAGGATGGACAGAGAACGAGCTAGCGATGACGTGCGGGTGGAGGGGGATAGCACAAATGCACGGACGGCAAGGCTAACATCATGGCGGAGGTGGGGGTGGCGGTGGAAGAGCACGGAGAGAATGGATAGTATACGCTCGTGGTAGATGGAGTCAGAGTCCTGGTTGTTTTGGAGGGTTCTGGTGAGAGTTTTAAGGAGAGAATGGAGTGTGGTGTGGGAAGTGAAGGGGTTGGAAATGAGAGAGAGCGCTCTGCATAAGGCTTGGAGAGACAGAGGGAGAGTACGGTGATCACCGGAACTGCAGATTGCCGCCGTCTTTTCGAACTCGGCGAGTAGAAGCAGCTCCATGGGCGTCGATCGCCGACGACGACAGAGGATGAGGCGGGAAGATCTTTCAACCCAATGAACGGGACGGTGCGCTCGATCCTAGTCAAACCATTACAAAAGCCCAAAAGTGGGCTGGGCTAATATTATAGTCATGCTTTATTGGTGTGGGCATCCATCCTATTGGACCTTGAGTTTTTCTTTAAAAGAGGTGAGACTGCTCTCTCCCATACATTAGATTTGTACCAAAGAGTTCGAAACAGAATAATATGATAGTTCAACAGTGTAATTCTCAAAGTGCAAATTAAGTGGAGGTTTTGAGTTCGAATTTTACTAAGAATTTTGAAAGCCTTTTCAAATTTTTTGAATTAAACGATAAGAATATCGAGTTAAAAAAAAAAGAATTAGTTCCATTTGTTCGAACTAATTTGGTCCCCCCAACCATGGTCCCTTGCGGGTAAGCTTTACGGTTGCATACATAAGTACGGTTTCAATCCTGCGACCTCATTTAAGTTATGAAAATATTTTACCAACTCACCTACGCTTTAAGATTGAAAGTCAATGTTTTATTACCAAAATAAATAGGTCACTATGTGAAAAGTATATATAATTATTTTATAGAAATGACAAATAGAAACACAAAAATAGTGTAATAAGAGAAAAATTAATATATAAAAGAAAATTAAAGCATACAAAAATAACATAATTTAAGGAGAAAATTAGCAAAATTTACTTCTTTTT
>JAXGGT010000054.1:3790779-3818736 GCA_035583425.1 Marsdenia floribunda | reverse complement strand
CCAAAATAATACTAAAACTAATATAAAAGAATGAAAAACTATCAAGAAATGTAAAATAAGAAGCATAAAAAGACATCGAAAATATGATATAATTTTGTGTTATCACCATCACTTTCACCCCCATCCTTCTCACCTTTCTTACCCTCATTGACTAACTTAGTTGTAGTTACTTCATCTAAATCATCATCTACTTCAACAACAGTATCCTCCTTATTTGTATCACCAACATATCCCACTTTGATGGGCTCAAACTCTAGAATTCTCTCAGACAATCCATCCCCAAGGGAAGCACTCACTATCTTCTCAAAAGCATCTACATCTAATACCCTTCTAGACGTTTCCCTCTCCCTAGACAATCCCTCACTCACTTGACCATAATACTAGACATAGTAAATGAACGGAAACTTGAAGAGAGAATAGACAAACCTATAGTAGAAGAAGACATAATGTCAGAACCAATACTAGATGAAACACAAACTTTATATTTCTTCAAAGCAACAACACACCTCAGAGCAAGGCAACATAGACAAAGTAAATACAAAGGTGAACATACACCTAGATGAAGACAAAAGCACACATCACAACAGAAACATGGCACAAATTAAGATTCTTATCAATAAAGATTAAATCACATCACTAGAAGCAAAACCAAAGCTACTGAAAAATAGCACAATTCCCAAGTGACAACAACAGATGGATATAGAAAGAAGCAGAAGAAAAATGTGAGCAATGCATACAACAACTTTATTTTATACCCAACATTAATGAATTGTTACCCAATCATCACCTAACATATGGCATGAGGTCTTGTCAACTACAATTGTTTAACATACATACCATTCTCATTAATTTAACAGTAATACTTCTCCACTAATATCATCATTCCATTCATATATTGTTTGTCCCCTTCCCTTTGTCTAGATTTAAAACACGCTCTTCCCACACAAGGTGATTGAGAGAATCCATGAGCGATACCATCATCTAAACAAACCATAAAAGTACCAAGAGCATTCGAATGATCCCTTACTCATATCTGGGTAATATTCCATATTTATCTCTTATTTTGAAAGGGAATTATGATAATATTATTTATTCTTTCCTTCCTTTATTTCTTATTTTGAAAGTGCATTATGGTAATACTCATTTATCTTGTCCTATTATTAAAGGGCATTATGGTAAATATCAATATCCCATAAGGGCAGTTCAGTAACTATCTATTACAGGAATACAATCCTGCATTAGAACTTTATGAAAGTATTACTCCTTCTCAACCTTATAAAAGCCTTAAAACTACTATAAACTAGGTAAGTTGAATTTGAACCTTTTAATTGTGCTTTAATTGTTGACTGCTTGCTTGAACTTGGACTTAATAACCTAAAAATAACTTAAGCATTGGAGGAGCCACTTGGGTTCCAACCCCACTTTTCTTTTCTTTTGCAAGTCTAAAGTGAGAGCTCATGAATTGAAATTAGAAAGATCAATGGAGGACAGATCTACCTCTTGCTAAAGTCAGAAATCCACATCATATACAATAAAAATAATTTTAGAAGAATAATGTGACATGCATCAAACAAATGAAAATACAAGTATATATGAATGAATGTTCATGGTTCAAACTCACTATAGTGGTTGATATATATTGAATCCTAATTACATGTTCACTAAATTAGTTATCAAGAAATCACACCATGCATAATAGTGATAATTTAAAAATTGTTTATTCAAACTTTTTACATCTTTAGTTTTACCCAAAAAAATTTATTTTATAACTTATGTCAATCAAAATTATTCATTAATATTTCATTTGGCTTTATTGATGATTTTTTTCTCTTAATTTTTTAAATAATGCTTCTTTCGTTTTTTACTTGTTACAAATAAAAAAAAAATATATATCCATTAAAAATACGAAAATCAATGTATCTTTTGATTGAAAATACTAAAATAATATTGAACTTTACTTTCTTGAATAGGTATAATTAATAAGTACTCCCCTCATTTATTTTAGTTGTTACGTTCAAAAATCAATGGACATTTATTGATATTTTTTATCTTAATATCTCTATAATTAATGTTTTACAGTTTATACTTATTAATTATTCTGATGAAAGAAAGTGTGGTTAAAGGATATTTTAATCTTTTCAACAATATATATATATATATATATATATATATATATATGTATCAATTTTCTTTTCTTTTCTTTTTTTTTTTTTAATTTGTGATAATACAAATACAAAGGGAGTATGAGTTGTAAAATATTAATTATTGGAGTATTAAGGGAAAAATATCAATAGATGCACATTGATTTTCTAATGTGACAAGTTTTAAAAAATAGAACATTGTTATAAAATAATTAATATTTAATAAATACAAAGAGAACCAAAGTGAAGAGAGAGAGAGAGAGAGAGAGAGAGAGAGAGAGATATAGAGGGAGTAATATCATTATCATTCTTATTCACCTTGTATTCTTGTTGTGTATAATTCTTCTATGAACCCTTTATTTATAGGGGCTACAATTACAATGACCTTAGATATTTGAAGATTAGTGAGCAAAGAAGTTAAAAGGACATGAGAGTCTTCAATGGATATTCACATAATACTTATATTTATAACACTCTCTCTTGAATGTCCATTGTACAAGGATTATGCCTCATTAAAACTTTACTAGAGAAAAATTTAGTGAAAAAAAAATACCTACTAAAGAAAAAAAGAGTACATCTTCTCTTGTACGCTCCCCTTGATTAAAACATTATATAAAATCTTTGCATTGGTGCATTCCAACTTATTTATAGTTTTTCAAATGTTGAAATTGGTTACACTTTTGTGAATAAATCTGTCAAATATAACTTTTTTGAGATCTCAAAAAAGTCAAAATACTTGTTTAATTCTATTTCAACATCTTCTAGTTGGATGTGAACTAAATCTTACTAATAAATTAATAGCAAAAGCTATATCAAGCCTCACATAATTAGCAAGATACTTTACTGCACCTTTTGCACTAGCATATATTATTTTGGGACCAAGATGTTCTTCATCATGCCCAGGAGATTGAAAAAAAAAATTCCCACATCAAGTGAACGAATAACCATTAGGGTACTCGATAGATATATTTTGTCTAGTAAAATATTTTAAAGACTTTTTCTGTATCAATTGATTAAAAAAACAAATTCTCTCTTTCAAGACTAGATTTGTTGGTCAAGACAAAAAATCTATATCTTTTATAATCTCTTTAAGGGTTTCAACATATACAACAATTATATCAATCTTGAGTTTTCATTCTCAATGAAAATACATGGACTGATATTTTCTTATATTTGATAGCCTTGTTTTAACAAATACTAAGACAAATGGACCAGATTTGTCTAGTGTTTTCAACCATACAAAAATCTTTGTAATATTGAATATAGTTGAGAATTTAAATTTTATTCTTCATACATCTTAAATCATTCAGGGATTTTCATATAAATATCATTAAGTTAGTCATATAAATAGGCTATACTTAGGTTCATAAGATGCAAATTAAAATTTTCAGTAATTGCCAGACTAATAGATATCGAAATGTAATTACATCCGTCATAGGAGAATATGTGACCTCGTAGTTAATTCTAAGCTTTTGCAAAAAAAAAAAAAAAAAAACTTGTGCAACAAGTCGTGTTTTGTATCTTACAACATTATCTTTTTTATTTGGTTGTCACACAATACCTATTTGTACCTATGAGTATGACATTTTCAAATGTCTGAATTACAAGTCCAAAAATTTTACACTTTTCAAGTGAGTTTAATTATGTTTTAATTGCATCTTTCCAAAAATATAATCAATCACATCTACGTCAATATTCATCGACGAATATAGGTTCATGATCACCATTATCATCTACAATCATGGTTCAAAGTTTCGGCCGAGTCGTATCCGGATCGGGGGTGCCCGTCCCAAAAATGCCACAAAAAAATAAAAATAAAAATATCAGTGGAGACTCGGACAATATCAGACAATATTGGCCGTTCCGGCCGATATTTGATAGCGGATTGGCCAATATCGGACAACCATAATCCCCTTTGAAACACTTCCATTCTGAACATAACCAACTATTAAATCATTGTAACAAACAGTTTGTATCAGGATTTTTGTCGAACACCTTCTCTACACCTTCAGTTAAAGAGCATTTACAAATACAATCCATAGAAATCAAAGATGGAAGAATAAAATCATTACAAAATAACACCAAATTCCTGTACATTCCCACCATTATTGATACCATTTTGGTCTAGTAAAAAAGAACACAACTTCAGCTATACCTAATAACAACAAACACTTTACATTGCAAAAATTTCATCAAAATGAAATTGAAAAAAAAAAAAATTGGAGAAGGACAGTACGTATGAAATAAAGTAATAAAAAAAGAAAAAAAAAACTGAATTGATATCAAATCTGTCTTTAAAAATTATACAAAATTTTACCTATAAATTCCCCTACCCATCCTCACTCAATTCACATATTCTTGAATTCTGAATTCTGAGTTCTTCTTGAGTTCTTCATTCTTCTTTCTTCTCTTCTTGTTGTTGGGTGAAATAAAAAAAAAAACACACAGAGAGTAGAGAGGAGAAACAAAAAACCAAAGAAGAAAAGGAGAAGGGAAAGTTATTCAAGGAAGAGACTGCTCAAGAAGGCAAATTAAAAAAAAAAAAAAAAAACAAACAAACAAACAAACAAACAGACAAAAAAAAAAAAAAAAAAAAAGGTCTGACCAAGTCAAGGGTGCAACGTTCGTTTGGCAGAAAATAATTGTTTATGGTCCATTACGTGTCTGTACGTGTGGAAACCCTGAACTGAGCTAAAACAAAATTCCCATGAAACCCAAAAAAAATCCCTTGGGAAAATATAGCCGTTGTTGGTTTGTCGTTCGCGTCCAACACGGGGCTCAGTCAGTAACGAGAATAAAACCTCCTCCTCCCTTTGTGAGAGAAAACTAGCCGTTGTGCTGAAAAAAAAAAAAAACTGTTAAACTTGGTACTCTGACAAACTCTACCCCCATCTCCATCCTTTTTTTCTCTGATTCTACTGGCCCTGTCTCCCTCCCACCTCCTCCTCCTTAGATTCCCTTCTTTTCTTATTCATCCCTCTCTCCTGGATTCTCTCTCACATGCTTCTTCTTCTCCTCAGTCTTCTGTCCCACTCTCCTCTTTTTAATCTCTTCTTTCTTATATTCTTCCCATATATTTTTTTTTTTCCAGTACAATCTTTTTCAGTCACCCAGAAAAAAAGTTGCCCCCCAGAAGAAAGTCTGTACTGCTAATTATTGTAGTTGTGGTGGTAACTAGTAAGTGGTGAGAGATCAAAAACGGTTTCCTTTTTTTTTTTTTTTTCCTCCTTACCTCGATCATTTGGGTTTCTTTCCTGCCTTTGTTCATGGATAATGATTCCAATGATCATTATTCGTGTGGGTTATTGGATTGGAGCTGGGCTTTTGATGATGATAAGAAAGAAAAATGGAAGTTCCCTCATTCACTCCAGAGAAGCTTGCTCTCTTTTGCTCTACTTCTTGTTTCTTTAACATCTCCTCTTGTTTCTGCTGCCAACCGATGGGATGGGATTGTTGTTACTCAGGCAGACTACCAAGCACTTAGAGCCTTCAAACATGACTTGGTCGACCTTAAAGGTGTTCTCAGGAGCTGGAATGATAGTGGCTATGGAGCTTGTTCAGGTGGTTGGGCTGGTATCAAATGTGTCAATGGACAGGTCATTGCTATCCAGCTCCCTTTCAAGGGATTGGGAGGAAGAATCTCTGAGAAGATTGGTCAGTTTCAAGCTTTGCGCAAGATTAGCCTTCACGACAACATTCTTGTTGGTCCTGTTCCTACAGCTCTGGGGTTTCTTCCGAATCTCAGAGGGGTTTATCTCTTCAACAATCGGCTTTCCGGTTCGATTCCTCCATCAATCGGTAACAGCCCAGCTCTTCAGACACTTGATCTTAGTAACAATCTGCTCACTGGAACAATCCCACCCAGTCTTTCCAAGTCTACCAAGATATATAGACTCAACTTGAGCTACAATGCTATTTCTGGTAGAGTCCCAGTAAGTCTTACTCAGGCTCCTTCTCTTATTTTTCTTGCACTTCAGCATAACAATCTCTCTGGTTCAGTTCCCGATACCTGGGGTCTTGCTAGGTTTAATAGATCTTATGCACTTCAATCCTTGACCCTTGATCATAATTTTCTTTCTGGAAACATTCCAATTTCTCTCAGCAAATTGAGCCATCTGCAAGAGATTAATCTCAGTCATAACCAGATTAGTGGGACGATTCCTAATGAACTAGGTAGTCTCTTACAACTCCAGGTTCTGGATTTATCCAACAATGCCATCAATGGCGGCTTCCCTACTAGCTTCTCCAACCTGTCCTCTCTAACTTCTCTGAATCTCAGAGACAATCTCCTGGACAACCATATCCCAGATACCATGGACAGTCTGAAAAATCTCACGGTTTTAAGTTTGAGCAACAATCAGTTCACAGGTCCTATCCCAGCTACTATAGGAAATATCAGTAGTATCACCCTGCTTGATTTGTCTGGAAACAATCTCACCGGGGAAATCCCAGATTCCTTTTCCAATTTACAAAACCTTTCTTCTTTCGATGTTTCATACAATAATCTTTCTGGAGCAGTCCCGGCTGCTCTTTCCAAGAAGTTTAACTCGTCCTCATTTGTGGGAAATATTCAGCTTTGTGGATACAGTCCGAAAACTGCATGTCCTTCTCCTCCACCTTCAGCCGAACCTTCTCCCTCTCAAGCTATTTCAGGACATCGCCATCACCGTAGACTTAGTACCAAGGACATAATCCTCATTGCAGCCGGGATCCTCCTGTTAATTTTACTTATCCTTTGCTGTGTGTTACTCTGCTGCTTAATTGGTAAAAAGGCAGTTTCCAAGGCCAAAAATGGTAAAGCAGGTTCCCCAACTTCCACTGGCAGAGGAGGGGTCAAGCAAGTTCCAGCGGCAGCTGCGGAGGTCGAATCAGGCGGGGAAGCTGGTGGAAAATTAGTCCATTTTGATGGCCCTTTTGTGTTTACAGCAGATGATTTGTTATGTGCCACTGCAGAGATAATGGGGAAGAGCACTTATGGAACAGCTTACAAAGCAACCTTGGAAGATGGCAATCAAGTAGCTGTCAAGAGACTCAGGGAGAAGATCACAAAGGGGCAAAAAGAGTTCGAAACTGAGGTGTCTGAGCTTGGCAAGATCAGAAACCCAAATATCTTAGCTCTCAGAGCTTATTACTTGGGACCTAAGGGAGAGAAGCTTCTTGTGTATGATTATATGCCATATGGAAGTCTAGCTTCTTTTCTTCATGGTAAGAAGAGTGTGCTTAATCTCTCTCCTCACTTCTCATTTCATGTGCTTTCTTTTCTGCATTTCAAGTATTATGGAAGTTGCAGCTACTAAATTCTTGGAACCAGAACCGAAATCAACCTAACTTCTTCTCAAAGGGTGGGGGGTCTGGTCTGGTGTGCATCCAGAGGCAAGATCTTTCTATACGTTTCCAAGATGTAATTTAACCAACATTTGACAATTCTCTTTTGTTTTTTTTTTTTTTGTTCTGTTTTCTGACAGCTCGAGGGCCTGAAACCATTATTGCCTGGCCAACAAGGATGAACATTATCATGGGCATAACAAGAGGCCTAAGTTTCTTGCACACCAAAGATAACATTATACATGGAAATCTTACATCCAGCAATATATTACTCGATGAGCATTACAATCCCAAAATTGCAGATGTCGGACTTTCCAGGCTGATGACAAGTGCAGGAAACACAAACGTGATCGCAACTGCGGGAACACTCGGCTACCGAGCACCGGAGCTGTCCAAACTCAAGAACGCAAGCACCAAGACAGACATATACAGTCTAGGTGTGATCATGTTGGAACTCTTGACAGGAAAATCTCCAAGTGAGGCAACGGATGGTCTTGATTTGCCACAATGGGTGGCTTCCATTGTGAAAGAGGAGTGGACTAATGAAGTATTTGACGTTGAGCTAATGCGGGATGATGGATCATCATCAACAACAACAAACATTGGTGATGAGTTGCTTAATACCCTAAAGTTAGCCCTCCATTGTGTAGATCCTTCACCAGGAGCCAGACCTGAATCTGACCAAGTTCTTCAGAAGCTGGAAGAGATAAAGCCAGACCTATTAGCCATCACCACTACTACTGCTGCTGCTGCAAGTTCTGGAGATGATAATGCAGCTACAGCTCCTCTTCCTCCTCAACAATAAATAAACAGCAAGATGGAGATTTTCTGAGGGGGGAAAACATCAAGTTTGGAAATTTCTTCAGGTTTTCAGTATACATACAATATATATATATAATATTAATTATAGTACAAATATTCATTTATTCATTTATTTTGTTTGTTTTGATGAGAGAGAGAGAGAGAGAGAGAGAGAGAGGTGGTTTTCCTAGCATTATTAAATTGTATATAACTGTTTACCATTGTATTGCCAACCTTATTATTATTACTCTGTTGTTCATTTTCATCCTTACAGGATTTGTAATGAATAATTCTTTTTTGATTTGTTTTTCATTTCCTTAAACCTAATAAAAGATTTTTTTTTTTTTTTTTTTGGACAGAAATATGTTTATTGTCATTGGTACTTATTAATTATTTATTAATTACTCTTTCTTTTTTCACTTGTTATATTATTATATTGACAAGAAATCAAAATGTTTTATTAATGATCATGTTAAAAAAATTAAATTATATTTATTAATATTTTTTAAAAAATATTTTATACTTAATGTTTTTACAAAACTCTATATTTTCTTATTTATTATTGAATGAACCATCTATTTTTTTTTTTTTTTATTTTTACAAAAGAGGTGAAAGATAAATTAATTTTTAATATTTTCTTATAAAGAAATAAAAATTAAAAAGAGAGAGAGAGAGAGAGAGAGAGAGTTTACCATTTTCTATTAAAACCGTAAGTATTACAATTGAATAGAATACGGCAGTTTGATGGTAATAGATTAGATTCATAGGTAGTAGATCCCCCAGGCAAAAAGACTGCAGAATGCCATTTCAATTTGTCAAAACCCAGTGATTTCTTCTTCTTTCTTCTTCTGCCACCAAATTCCATACCCGAAATCCATTTATATATATATATCTTTCCGACTCTTACTGCCCATTTTTGATCCGTCGAAAGCAAACCCACCTTTTTTCTGCTTCTCCTTACGACGACGGCGGGCTTTTGTTTCGGAGAAGATAAACCAGAGACTGCGATGGACGATGTTTTGATAGGGAAGATGCAAATCTCTGGTGCAACGCTGGCCTCTCTGCTTCACTGCTTCTCTTCTTCTCCGGGCTCTGTTCACGGTCTTCTCTTTGGTCATGTCACTGTTTCTACTTCTTCTTCCCTTCGCGATGACCCCAGTTCTACTGCCATGTCTGCCGCCACTTCGGAACTATACCCTAATGGATTTGCTGACCCTTTCTTCACTGCTGTCGTTACCTCTTTTATCTCTTTGCCTTCCCACCTTCCTCTCCCTCTCAATCCTCCTCCTAATCCGCCTTCCTCTACTCTCCTGGGTTGGTTCTCCGGTCGCCGCAAAACCCCTCTACGTCCATCACTTAATGACTCCTGCACTACCCTTACCCTGTCCTCCTCTACCGCCTTATCATTCAGCCCACAAAACTCCACTGGTTCAAACCTCTCTCTGTCCCCGTCTCTTTTCCTGCTTCTGACGACTCCGTTGCAAGATCAGCTTATCCACACCCACGAGTATAAAGCGTTCCAGTATCGCATTTCCGTCGATCGTTTTGAACCCATGAGTTTGGATATTATCAACATTGGCCCGTCTTTTCGATCCCAGTATGAGTCTTTTAGCCCTAATTCTTTGTTTCCCTTAATGCCTTGTGAATTGAGGGGATCGAATGCCATGGCGGAGGATGAGGATGTGGCTACTCTTGGGGCTCTGAAGAAGGAGGCCAGTGGTCAGAAGGAACTGAACTTGTGTGCTGAGGGATTTGAAATTGGTAGGTTAAGTAAGTTGATGGGTTCAGATGCTGCTAATTATACAGTGGAGCTGGAGAATTTGTACGATAAAATGCTTACCACACTGGATAGCTTGGCTAGGTCAGTGGAGAAGAGCTCTGCTAAAGTTCTCGAACAGGTGAGAATGTCAGAAGGGGAAAAAAGCCTAAAAATTGAGAATCCTTATAATTAGTAGTCAGTTCTTTTAAGGTTTCTTGATCTTTCTTTTATATATGACTTCTTTAGTTCTGGCTTTTTTTCTGGATAGCCTTTTTTTCTTCTGTGGTTTGGCCGGGAGAGAAGCTAGTTGCCTTATCTAAGTTTTGGGAACACGATCTAATGATGTTTGAAATTAAACAGGAAAATCACAATATGAGGCTGAGGCTTAAAGTTGCTGGTTTGGAATGATTTCGTGGGGACTGACTGATGTTCTTTGTTGTGTGTGTAAGGTATTCATTTGATATCTTTCTGCAATTATTTCCTATTATGTATGTTTTTACCTGTTTCAGAATTTAATGTCAAAATTTCAGCTACCTTTTCCTTTTTCTCATCCATCTTATATTTTAAACTTGAGAGGTAATTGGTACAAAAAGTGTCAAGAATATTCGTTGCTGGTATTAGACTCAAATGTGTACAACTGCAAAACTTTGAAGTATGAGATATCAATTCTGTATGATTGTAATATATGGTTCAATAAAACTGGCTTCTATTCTGATGGAGATCCAGGTCTTAGTACTGATTTCAGGCCTGAATTGGCGCATCTATCTCATGTCACTAAAGTGTATCATGTTTATTCTAGAAGGGGAAAAGAGTCTACAGCTTGAAAGGGGTGAGGTGGCAAAGTTAGTTATGCACGGGGATGAGAGCTAGGTAGTGAGACAGAGGAGAGGATCATTCAGTGTTGTCGATTAATTCATTTTGGGCTCTTTTTGTGACTAGGAGAGAGGGAGTTTCTTTTACTGAGATTAGTCTCTTCCTTGGTTGTGAATTTTGATTGTCGGATTGAATTCACGTTTTCAATCAATTTCTTATCTTTTTCTCTGTTATACCTATTTCTGATTGTTATAGTTGCGAATTTCCATCAAAATTTATGCATTTTTTTGGTGTTATATATATCTTTTACGTGGACCATTATTTTTTTTTTCTCCCTTGTTTTTCCAAACTTCTGATTTTGTTGAAGTTGTTTTTTGGTGCTTGCATTGGATCTCTTTTTCTTAAGAAGAACTTCTGAACCAAAAATGTATACAGGTTTAAAGTGTTAACTTTTGATTTGGTGGTGCTACATTTCCAGTTTCTAGATTGGTGTATTTTCTTCTTAGATTGTAAGTTATGTTGAAATGATATTAGATATATGTACATTGATGGTTCACACCACTAATTCTATGTACTTGTTTTGATGCTAGTTAGATATTAGTAGAATAAGGTGATGCCTAGGAAGTATAGAGTTAGTCCAACATTAGGATGGGTTTGAACATGCAGTAGTGCTCTTTTATCTACCTTCTATCTTTTCTTGGAGTAGTGATGGTGGTGCAAGGCAAATCAGTTGGTGAAGAATAGTTAGTAGCGATTTGTTTGAACTTTCGGACTATTTGCCACGAGAGCTTGAGCTTATTGGAAACATTTGCACATTATACCTGTAGTTTCCGCTATCTTTAGACCTGGACTCAATCTGCAAAAATATTATTAAGTGAAAGAAAAGATACCAAATCCACATGGTGAATTAGGGTTCAATAGAATGTAGATGTTTCAACAAAAGGCTCTTCTTCACTGTTGAATTTTTTTTTCATTTTTTTTTCCTATCCTTTGGGAAAGTGTTGAGACTGAAGGTTAATGTCAATATTTGGTCAATTTTATGGACTTTAGGGGTTCAGAAAATAAAGGAAAGAAGAGGCAACATGATAAAGCTTTATTGTTGTTTTTTGAATGGAAATGTTTTCCATTTTTTTTCCCCCTTTATCTAGTATTGGAGGAGAATTTTCTCATCTGTTGCATCCCTCCATTTTCTCAAATTTTTCATGCTATTCCTTCAATGGCAAGTGGAAGAAAGAAATTGTTCATATTTTTCCCATGCAGCTTGAGCCTTGGGATCCTGAGTTCAACTCTGCTACACTATTTGTCCTCTTTTAGTGATGTCAAAGTTTGCATAGACAAAGGCTAACATATTTGCTTTCTGATTAGGAATATATGAAGTTGATTCCTTTGATGAAGTTATTTTTGTATCTACTACATTAATAAATGTTCGTAGTAAAGTTGTTTGTGAAACTCTTCTTTTTCTTTTTTTTCTTTTACACTAATATTAATTTTTATTCTTCTTGTAGAAACTCAAGACTGATCAAGTACATAGCTGGAAGTATAAAGATCAGTAATTTATTTGAAGTCCAAGGTGTTTTGCTGCCTGTTGGTGGACTTATGGTGGTTTGAGGTAAAGAAGGCTTTTGATCCATTTTGTCCTAACATAAAAATTATTCCCAGTGCATTAGTATTGTATCTCTTTTCCTTTCATGTTCTTGATCAATCTCATTCAATCCTGATCGGTAGCATAGTTTTGGAGATTGAACCGGGTTTAATGAATTTGGAAATGTAGGACCTCCTACTATCCTTGAATTGAATTACTCCCTTGTTTTCTTCTTTCAGTATGTTTGTTTGAAGGTGTAGTTGCATGTATGTCTTTCTTATCTTCTTGGATGGGAAAAAGAACAGGGAGCGGAAAAGAGTATCCTAAAACATAACCACCTGTGTAACAAAGCAATTTAACTGAACTGAGACTTGTTGAATCATCGGGACTGGAGGGGTCTTACTATTCTTGCAAGAGATCAGGGAACCTTTCTAATTTTTCTTAATGCCATTTGTCTTCAGTAGAACTGCAGACATAGCTCCATAATGTGCCCCTGCTTATAATGTTGATGAAGTTTTTACGGACTTGGATTGCAAATATTATTCACATTTTTTCCTGCCATTTTCAAATATGGGCACTATCCCATGGTAATGCTGGTAACCAGTGTTATATACGTCATTACATTTTTTTTTTTTTGTTTTTTTGTTGATAATTATATACGTCATTACTGTTATGTGATTGTTCTCTCTCTCCGTGATAGATAGATTTCTTTGGTAAAAATGAACAGAGTTATAACACTTTTTTGGATACTATAGAAGTTGTACCTTGTGCATTATTAGAAGTACATCGGAACTTATTGATGGTGGTATATATATATATATATATTTTTGGCTTAGTACATAAGGTGTCTTGAATGAGTTTCAATTATAGGTGACACTTTTAAGTCATGTTTACATTTAAACTAATTTCTGTTCGAGTCGAATAGATTTTCTGTTGCAAGTTTTAATCCTAAGCTTTTAAGCAGCTGTATATGTGAGTGCGAAAATGCGATTTTGATCTCGTAATTTTATTTAAGTTAAAAGAACACATTATTAATTCACCTACATCTTAGGGTTGGTGGGGTTGGTAGTGGTGGTATAATATACCTACATCTTAGGGTTGGTAGTGGTGGTATATTATACCAATTATATTTAAGATAAAAGTGCACTTTATTAATTTACCTGGTTGGTAGTGGTGATATATTAATATACCAATTATGACATTGAGCCTCTCTAAAGTTAGCCACAAATGATTTTGATGTGATTTTTGTTATTTACGTAATTCGACATCTTTATTGAAGTATTTTTTTTCTTTTTTTTTTTTATTACAAGTGTACGGACTCAAACTCGTCCTTACAGGGGAAAGGGATATCATACATTCTACTAGACCAAGGAGTTAGTAGTTATTATAGTATTTTTAGTTACTTTAATTTTTTTTTTTTTTTTTTTTGATAAAAAGGCAAAAAGAAATAATAATAATAATAATATCTAATCAAAAAATAGAAAATAGAAAATATCTAATCAAAAAATAGAAAATGGTTTCCTGGTCTACAAGGTGACGTGATCCCCAAGGAAGCAATATTCATTGAATGTAACGTTTCGAACTGCCTCGATTCGTATTTCTTATTCTGCTATTCATGTTCTATATTCTCTTAGGCAAACTATCTTAATTGCTTCTAAATTTTCCTCGATTTCAAGTTTTACTTCTGAACTAAAAAAATTTATAACTTACACTTCAATTTTTTAAATATTTTACGAATGATCTTTCTATCAATTTTGACCATTAAATTAATTAACGGTCAAAATTTTAACTCTCTAAAGACAAAATTTATGGATAATTTTTGTCCATTTATTAAAAATTAATATAAAGGTGGTCAATGGTTATTTTACAAAAAAATTATGGGTCATTATGTATTTTTATTTTTTAAAAAAAATTAAAGATTAATTTTTTAAAATTTAAAAATTAGGATTTCTTAAATTTCTCTTCTTTTTTCTGTGTGCCGCCACTACCACGACCACTGCCGTGGTCGCCACCACCACCATCACTACCGCGGCCACCCCCACCAACGCCACCACCGCGTAGCCACCAAACTTGCCGCCTCCACCAACTTCACCTCCTTCACCTTCCTCGCCTAAAACCCCTGTGATGCAGCCCAAAATAAAGAAAAAACCCAGTCCAAAAAACAAGACAAAATAATGTAAAAGGAAACGTAGTTCAACAAAACATAATTTATCCAAGGCCCAACCAAGTAGAGCGTGGAAGTATCACTGGTTCTTGGTCTTCTGCAACAAAATTCTTGAGTGTTTCTGATAGTTCTTCCAGAATATTTAAAGCTGTAGATTCAGAAGTCCTCCCTTGGGTAGCTAGTGGATCCGCCACCCTGTTCCCCTCTCTGTAGGAATTTTGAAGTTCCACTTGTCCTAGCTTCGACATGAGTAGTTTACAATCATCAATTAAGTAAAGCAGCCTGTCATTTGAATTTTTCTGAAGCAATGTAATAGCCGCAATCCAATCAAATTGAATAATTATTGGTGTAAAACCATGTTGTGTGGCAAGTTTGAGGCCTTCTAAAATTGCTGCGAGTTCTGCATATAATATAGTCGACCAGGGAATGAACTTATGATATGCTAAGATCCATGTACCTTGACTATCCCAAAAAAAACCCCTAGACCACCTTTACCTGGGTTCGGGCCAACAGATCCATCAATGTTAAGCTTATAAAAAGGATGTGGTGGTGGGATCCAGGTGATATGCAACTCTGAAGTCTTTTTGGCAGAGTACTGGGAAGTTTTAAGAAGCAAAGAACCAAAATTCATTTGTTTGTGATAATACGGTGCGGACTTGGTGGAGGCGGCGGATTTGGTGGCGGCAATGTTGTTGGGGTTGGTGGGGTGGCCGCGACAGTGATGGTAGTGGTGGTGGCGGCCGTGGCAGTGGCGGCACACACAGAGAGAAGAAGAGAAATTTAAGAAACCCTAATTTTAAAATTTTAAAAAATTAATCTTTAATTAAAAAAAATAAAAATACATAATTACCCATAATTTTTTGTAAAATGACAATTGACCACCTTTATATTAATTTTTAATGAACGAACAAAAATGCCCATAAATTTTATATTTAAAGAGTCAAAATTTTGATCGTTAGTCAATTTAACGGTCAAAATTGATGGAAAGACCATTCGTAAAACATTTTAAAAGTTGAAGTGCAAGTTATGAACGTTTTTTAGTTCAGAGACAAAACTTGAAATCGAAGAAAGTTTAGGGGCAACTAGGATAGTTTACCCTATTCGCTTAGGCATTGCTTAAAACTTATATTAACATTTCTTATTTTAAAATTATTTAGGAAAAATACAAATACTTGTTAATTACTTGGTCCCCAAGGGACCAGAAAAGGCAAAAACTTGGTCTCCAAGGAAAAGCAGCAGCATCCGTGGCACTATTGCCAAAACAAGAAATATGAATTTTTTTTTTTTTTTTTTTATGCCGATCACGGTATTTAAGCAGGTACTACTATAGTGAGATAGTATTTTTCAATCATACCATACTTAATTAATCTATTGGTCATCTCGAGTGGCACATCTGGCAATGGTGAATAAAGCTTCCCACTGGAGTAACTGCATACATGAGGATTCGAACTCGAATTCTTCACTTAAGTAAAGTAAAATTGCGAATCACTTTAACCAATTTAAGTTGGTACAAGAAATATGGTTAACATCAACCATTTTGACATATTTAGCTTTTTTAAAATAAATAAATAAATAAACGAGATCCTCTCGTTAAAAAGAAGGAAATATTGATTAATTTTTGAAAGAAGTTTGCATTAGAGTTTCCAAATTTAAAAATAAAATGATACTTTAGTGTTATAATTTCTTTTATTTAAGTATTTTTAATTTATTTTGAGTACAATTTTATATTATGTACTATAGTTTTGAATATATAATCATAATAAAAAAGAAAAAAAAAAACAGTTTTGAAGATATATCTTTTTAAAATTAATTATTAAGAATATTAGGTGATCATGAGTAAAATTACTATCAATTAAATTATAATTTTTTAACCATATATGTTTTATTAAAAATACTGAAATATTTTTTTTTTAATTAATAAAAAATAATTAATATGTAGAGAGGTATATGGATTTGCTCACACCCGGCCTTTTGTTAATAATTGGATCCATTTGCAATATTTTCTTTAGGAAATTACCATAAAAATTTACTTCAAAAGATAAACGTTTTTTTCTTCTTGATTTCCTAATTCAAATAGGAATTGTATCGTATACGACGAGAACGTTTGGATTTCACCGACTTCTTTCGTGTGTGTGTATATATAGGCGGGAAGGAACCCAATGACGACGCAGTTCTTTTGCTCCATTGTCATTTTTTCCAACTCTTGAATCGATCTCGATTGTGTATACTGTATAGACAATGGCGTTTGATGCGAACAGCCATTTGAAAAAGGTAAGCAGAAAATCTCGTCCTTTCGACGAGGAGACGAATGGCGGGATGAGGAAGAAGAGGAGAAAGGCTATTGTAGCCAAGGGGTGTATGCGAGGTAAAGGAGGGCCTGAGAATTTGGGGTGTCCGTACAGAGGAGTCAGGCAAAGGACTTGGGGCAAGTGGGTTGCTGAAATTCGGAAGCCGCCCGTCGTGTTCATGTCCGATGGTGTTAAAACTAAGCCTGGTAATCGCTGGCTCGGAACGTTTCCCACCGCTGTTGAAGCTGCTCTTGCATACGATAATGCGGCTATGGCGATATACGGTTCCAATGCCATTCTCAACTTTCCAGAACGTCATCATCATGCAAAAAATGTCATTCATCACGATTCCGAGTCCAGTGGTATCTATACTTGCACAGGTACTAATTTGAAGACTGATTATGCTGGAGCATCGCCATCATTGGAATATGAGGACAGGCAGATTCAGTGCCCCGCGGAATCGTACCAGGAAACAAGTAAGGATATGGAACAAGAACACTGTCCTGCGAAGGCGGAGGAAACACCAGATCCTTCATTGCCTGATCAGGGTTATGATGGATCAGAAAGGAATCTTCAGGGGCATGAATCTGATAATCATGGTTTCTGGCAGACTATGGTGGACAGCAATGACCGGTTGAGACCAGGTAAGACTTTCACTGGCAACAATGTCCCTTCTCAGAATTACAGCTATCTTGATGACATAAAGAAGATGCTACTCGAAGAAGATGAAGATGATGAAGCAAACGAAACCAGAAAATGGGACTATTTTGAGGAATCCCCAAATCTGGGAACTTCAGAGAATCAAAATCCCACAGTAGAACATAGCACGACTGATAACACTGAAGTAAAAACGATGAAGAAGCAGAGGAATCCACAAGAAGAAACAGAGAATTCAGAAAGGAAGGAAGACAACATGGAATTCGGTCAGTTTCGATCTTCAGCTGGAGGTGATGAAGAACTGGATTTATTGGATGAAATTCTCAATTTTGAATCTTTTGAATTCTCAGATATCATTGATGACTTATGAAGACCAAAGCTAAGAATTTATCCCAAAAAAAAAAAAAATCGCCATGAGAACAAAGATTCATAATGCCATTAGTTATAATTCACTAATATACTAATATTCTATTAGGTCATTACATTCCATCAGACCTTATATTATTATTATTACATGTTTTAATTTGGAGACAAGTTATAAGAAGATACATAAATCTTCTTTTTTGACCTCTTCCACAAGGTGTATTTGACCTCTTCCTTTTTCATCCTGATCAAGAGTCAGGTTGGATTCATGGGTTCCTTAGAAATCTGCAGCTCTCCCATGGCTTTCCTTCTTTACACGAAATACAGTCCTCTATCTGACTGAACTGTTGAAAAGGGCCAGCCCATGTATGCTTTCTGCAATCCACAGACGGCTGCCTGTTTGTGTTCCTGTCCGCCCCCGTGAGGCTTTTAGTATCTATATATTACTGTCTCACATTTTACAGCATTTCTGGTTGGATGTGGTGGTTCAGGAACTTTCTTGATCCACATTGTTAGACCATAGCAATTTCCATGGTCCAGTTCTCGAGCTCATTCTGGGAGCCAAACACATTTTGTTGTTAGAGGAACACTCTGGGTCAGGAGATAATCGGCATGAAGTTCAAGACCAAAAAAAGATGCATCAAATTCTTTATGATTAAAGCAATAATTTCTTGTTCCCTTATGAAGCAACCAAGTGATGCAACTACAGCCGAAATGGTCTGAACAGAAGAGAGGGAAAGAGAGATTGAGAGATTTACCTGGAGAATCCAGCTACAACTCTCAAAGTCATAAAGAGAAACAACCCTGCCCATACCCCAGCAAGACCCCAAGAAGGAGTAGCCAAAATCAAGAAAACCACAGATATAACACCGATCACTACCTGTGCATAATAATAAGAAGAAATTCTTCAATCTATCTGTAAAAAACAACTATTATGTAACAGCAGGACCAAAAGATGTAACCAAGAAAAATACCATAGAGTATGCAGCATATCCAAAATCTGAAACTCCATAATAGAGTCCATCAATAACAAAAGCGATGGCATTCATTGGTTGGGATGCGGCAACAAACTTTTAAGTCAAGAACAAAGAAAACTGTCAGTGCTCTCATTGCATTTCCAAATAATTGAGATGCATACAAGTAAGCAATCAATGGATTACTTTTGTCCAAATACACATTTTTCTAACATAAAATTCATTTTCAACGCTAATCCAAATACACCACAGAAAAGCAAAACTATTCCATTTGGAAATTTAAGGCATACTCAATTAAGGAACCTCTTATTTAAAAACATGATCTTTCTTACCAAGGTACCAGATCTGGCAATTTCCAGGACTTCTGAATCTACACTGAATAAGCTGGACACTGCTCCAAAACCAAGAAACAAAATACCAGCTAATGCAAATCCAGTTACTGAACCAATCTGAAAACGGAAAAAGGAAAATAGATCACATTTAGCGGTTAAAAATATTGTATGAGTCTCTAATATTGCACCAAAATTGTCAAAACAGAGCGAAAAATATATTCAGGAACATAAAATACCTGCAAGATTCTGTACACAACTTGCCGTGCTTGACCATAGTTCCCTTGGGAAAAACCACTAGCAAGTAGAGCCTGTGAAAGCATACAAATATAAGTAGAATGAAGAAGAAACACTAAGATCTAAGGTCGTTCTCATCTAGATAGACTTTTTAGAGACAGAAACTCAAGAGGAAAAAAAAAAATCTCAAAACCAGAGGATTATTGAATAGTTTTCACGACAGTTTTTGTTAACTTATGACATGGAAAATAAATAACAAATATCAGTGATATCGTATGGTACCTGGCCTGCAAGTGCTAAAGCATCAGTAAGCAATGATACAGCCAACCATACTTGAAAACAGATCTCATGCCCTGCCATCGGTACAGGCCCCAGCCTTGCTGCCATAGAAGTAGCTACTGTAGTAGTTGCAAGCACAGCTATGGTTCTTCCAATCAAAAGAGCACCTAACAAAACCAATGGACAAGGTCCTTAACTATGAAAATTCTGAAATAGCTCTAAATTCAATATGTCTGTGGTATCTAAGCATCTGAAACGTCATACACAAGTTTATCAGCCTTTGCAGAACAGATAGTTAGTCAACAAACATTGCCATAAATAAAAATAAACTTGCAGTAATGTTTATCCAGTGCATTCGCATTCCCCCCCTTCGTTACTTTCTCCCACAGTTCATACTTTTCTGACCCTATCTTAGTCAGAATTCAATTGAAATACAGTAGTTTCTTCAGTCACTTTGCTTATTATCATGCTTTCATTGAAGGTAAATTTGATTTTCTGAGTTGCTGTAAAATGTAAATAGTTATTGCTCATCAAACTATATTCGCATTAAAGCATAAGCGCATATAACTAGACTTAAGGTTGTGTGCTGAACAGCAGAAGCATTATAACTATTAATTTCTCCACCCTCCACAAAAAAAAAAAATTGCTCCTGTATCAGAAAATAACTCCATCAATTTATGATGCTTCTTCCCCAGACTTCCAAATTTCAGTGCAGTAAAGGAACATAATGCTAGTGATTGAAGAAATTCACCACAATCGTCAAATAAAGGAGGTATCTGAACACAGTTCCTGTTATCTGTCAACTTTTTATAGATCTAAGGACTCTTGAAGGATACCAGATTTTAGATATCGAACAACTCTTGGACCGTCAATATTAGGAGTCATGAGTAGCACTTTGTCATTCAACTTCAACAGCAAGATCAAAGCAATCAAGTACCTGATGAAGATATATATATGTATATGAGAATTTGCAAGGTGAAAATAAATTTATTATTATTTTTAATTATAGAAAAAAGAAAATGCTTATAGTACTGCAATACAGTTTAGGAGAAGTGAGTAAAAGAAACTACTGCAATAGTTTTACCACATCATCGACGTACTCAGTTATCACAGTAGAAACTGCAGCACCACCAATACCAATATGGAAGTAAAATATCAAAATTAGATCGAGCACTGCATTCAGTAAGTTACCAACTCCTGGCAAACAAACCAGCATATACCAGATAAATAACTAGTAATAAGCCTTTGAACAAAGTACACAACCTAAAATCAAAAATTCCCAAACAATACTCCAATTATTTTCATTTCAAATTAAATCTAGAATTCAAAACTTGTCTTAACATGGAATAAAGTAACTAGCCAATAAGTCTAGTAAAGAACAAAAAGGAAGTAAGAGAGGTTTTTGTAACCATTATTTAATTGAATCTTTTAAGGGCAATGCTTTGAAGAAGGTTTGCACAGATTCCCAGGATAATCAGTGCAAAATCTATGTCAAAGAAGAAGATCAGACAAGATTTTGGGTGTGGATATCATATCATTCTTCCCATGTTGAAAATATAATTTGTAACACTAACCAACAGCATATAAAGGTGTCCTTGTATCCTTGAAACCACGGAAAGTTCCTTGAGCAGCAAGGGCAAGTACAATTGGTGGAGCACCAAATGCCCTCCAGGAAAGAAATTGCTCAGCTGGCATGCGCATCGGTGAATCCTATATTAAAGTAAATTCAGTGAATAACTACTGACACAGTCTTTAACCGCCTAGTAAAAGAGAAAAGAAAGGCACTTCAAGGTGTAGGCGTAGCAGCAGATAAGAATTACTGCTGGTATCTAGTGGATATAGATTTTCCTGCATCTCTTCATCCTCTTGCTCGGTCACATGTTTGATACAAGATCTGGTAAAGACCAATGCAACTGCAGGTCCACTCACCTCTTCCTCTCAATATATATTATGTGAATTATCAAGAGCTCCGCATTTGAATTATTCCTAGTTTTCAAATATTTTGCATGTCAAGAAAACATCTGTCTAACCTAAACAGAAGATTCTAACAGGTAGGCTATTAAAATTGCAACTGCTGCTTTTAACTAGTAGTGATATGAGCATAAATGAAAGGACATTCCATATGAACATAAACAAAAAGAAAATGTCAAAAAGCATGTCCAATATCTATCCATGATGTAGAACTAGGAAAGAAGAAAGGAAAACAAACAAAATCTGAAGAATCAATATTGAATTGCAAGCAAGACATACAACAGTAATACCCATCGTATTCAATAAGAAACCAGAGCCAATAGAAAGTGCAATAGCTTCTGCAATACCAAGTCCAGCTGCAAGCATCAAAGAAGTTGATACTGATGGAAGCAGCAGTTTGCCTTCTGGTCAGCCCAACAACATAGTCAACAGGATTAACGAGCCGGATCAGACAAATACCAAAAGGACAAACTGAAGCACACATAATCAAATTATAGGGAGAATGTACCATGAACACTTGGACTGGACTCATTAGCACCTTTGGTAAGGGATGCCTGCTCTTCGGCAACAAAAGATGTTGTAATATTTAGCAAAGGAACATTGAATAACTTGGACACTAGATTAAAAACTGAAACTGACACACCCACTGCTGCCAATTCCACCGATCCTACAAGATAACAATTTGAAAGGGGACAAAAGAAAAAAATCATGAAGATAGTAACCCGATAACATAGTAGACACGTATGTGTATTTTTAATTTTGTAACATTTACTTAATTTAAGCATCATTAGAAATCCAAAGCAAATATTCATACTGTCAGCTACTGAATACTACCAATCTTAACAAAAGAAATAGAGACTTTCACATTATCATTGACCAACCTAGAGCAGTGAATGATCATAACAGCGACACTCACAAAATCTCATCAATCAGTAATCCACAAAGACAAGATTTTTCAAATTTCAATTGCACCAAAAAGGAAAAATACATAATCAAAGCACAGTGAATTACCCAAATGGCCAACAAAAGCAGAATCTACCAAAGAAGCAATGGGGTCCGCCAAAAGTGCCAAGGCAGCAGGCATAGCAATTGATATAATCTCCATCCCCAACCCACCCAACTTGAATTCGTCCCTACAAATTCGAAGTTCTTGAAATTAAATTACAAATTAAGTCAAATATTACAGGACACTTCAGCCCCCAAATACAAAGATAACAAATTAATTACCTAAAACGACTAAATGGTGCATGAAACAATGATTTCTGTGCATCATTACGTTCCCGGAACTCGGTTCGTGTATCCGAATCGGATGCTTGAGATTCTTGAGGTGGGGATTGAGAAAAAGTACTAAAATTCTTGTCTGGAGCTGACTTATGAACAAATTGAAAACGAGACCGACAAATTACTGGACAGTTACTTATTTTTCTCAGTGTCCTAGAATTGAATGTTGGTAAAATCTTGGAGTACAACAAACAATCCTCGGACTGGTGACTGTAGCTGCCAATGAGGAAGAGGTTATTCGAAACACCACAGGTAAATGCCATGGCCCAAATCCTCGAATATTGGTGCGAGATTTTAGTTTCCCGGGGGAAAAGAGAAACGAAGATTGACAAAGTATGAACTGAATTAACGGCTAGAATTTCAGTTGAGACATGAAAATATCAGGGAATCATCTCCCCTTTGGAAGTACTGCAGTGCTGCAGTGTACGTAGTCGGCAGTACACATTTTGTACCTGATAACATATGGTTTTTATTTCATCGCGTGTTTTAATCAGACATCACCTATACTTCACAAGATTTTTTTTTTTTTGTTTTTTTTTAACTCTTAAATTGAATTGATAGCTATCAATTAAATTGAGTCGCCGAGAGGTCATTGGCCTAGTTTCATGTATCACTCTCCTCCCCGATAGGTCATGGGTTCACGGGTTCAAATCTGTGCATCCTCAAAAAATAAATATAAAATTTATAACTTTAAAACTTTGCAAATTATAAATGAGATTACGACCAGTTAAATTGTGCCTCTTGACAAAAGAAATGTTTATATTTTATTTAATATAAAAAATTACACAAAGTCATTAATTATATACATATAACTAACAGTCAAGAAGGTGTAGCTCAATTGGTAACAACTTCACGTATGATTCAAGACATCATGAATTCGAAACACAAAAAGGATAAAAATATCTCAAATTTCAAAATAAATAAATATATATATATATATATATAACTAACGATAAAGCATAATTAATTAGTAATAACTTCAAGTATAACTTTAAAAAATCATAAATTTTAATCATGTTACAAGCAAGAAAAAATAAATGAATTCAATTAATATATATATATACTATCTATATTATCTTTACATTAATATTTTATTAGGAAAAAAAAAAAAAAAAAGATTGTCAAGATCATGTTACTTTCTTTCTTTATTATAGATATTATTCTCTATATTTTTCATTTTAATTTTTTTTTTTTTCAACCATTACGTGGATCTCCAATATATAGCAAATAAATATATTTGATCTATTCCTTCAAAAAATTATATGAATTATTGACTACTCAAAATATATATATATATATATATATATTAGAAAGAAAGTGTGCATATACATTAAGACAAAATTTATAAAAGTAAATTAAATTTACATGTTTATTATATATTGAAAATTTATTATTTCTCTTTATAATTATAATATTTTACTTTTTTGTTTTTAATAAAAAATAGCTATAGAAGATTATTTTGATTTTCTTTTAAAAAAAAATAAAAAATAAAATTACATGTTCACACAAGATTGTATATAAAATCGCATCATGAGAAGTTGAGCGTCCTTGTATCTTGGTCAAGGCTTACCCTTTTTCTTCGTTTATTAATATGTTTTTATCCTTAAAATTAGTACTGTTTTAAAATATTAATTAAAAAAATAATAAATATTAATTAAAGGAGATATTTTATCATTTAAAATATGATTTTAAAAAGTAAAAGATCCTTTTAATTAATAACATTAAATAAATAAATTGTCACAATAACATAATGTTACTAAAAGAAAAAAAAAAAATGGACCAATTTATCCACCGAGTCAAAAAAAAAAAATGCTCTTCTTCCTCTTCAGCAACCGCCTCCACTTCCCACTAGAAAAATTACACAAAGTCATTAATTATATATATAACTAATGATCAAGAAGGTGTAACTTAATTTGTAGCAGCTTCATTTATGATTCGAGATGTCATAAATTCAAATCACAAAAAAAATAAAAATATCTCAAATTTTGAAATATATATAACTAATAATAAAGCGTAATTAATTAGTATAATTTTACGTATGACTTTAAAAAATCATAAATTTTAATCATGTTACAAGCAAAATAATAATAATAAATTAATTAATATATATATATCCTATCTATATTATCTTTCCATTAATATTTTATTGAAAAAAAAGATTGTCAAGATCATGTTACTTACCAAAAAAAAAAAAATGTTACTTTCTATCTTTATTATAGATATTATTCTCTATATTTTTCATTTAATTTGTTTTGTCGACAATTAAGTGGATTTTCTGTGATACTTCGTCCCATATTAGAAATATATATGGATATGTCATAAAATATAAGTGTGGGCCTAGGTAGTCATTGTCAACTCGAAATATCCCTTTTAGTACAGCGAGAACAGTACCAAGTAATTAATCATGGGTACAGTCAGACCCATAGTCGCGATACGGGCTGCAGGTCCGAGTCGTGACATTTTCAATATATAAAAAATAAATATATTTGATCTATTCCTTCAAAAAATTATACTTAATTATTGACTACTCAAAAAAAAATATATATATATATAAGAAAGAAAATGTGCATATACATTAAGACAAAATTTATAAAAGTAAATCAAATTCAAATTCGCATGTTTATTATATATTGAAAATTCACTATTTCTCTTTATAATTATAATATTTTTACTTTTTTTTTTTTTAAAAAAAATAGCTATAGAATATTATTTTGATTTTTTTTTTTTTAAAGAAAAAACTAAAATTACATATTCACACAAGATTGTATATAAAATCGCATCAAGAAACAGTGGTTAACTTCAGTAACTTTAATTCACAGTTTTACGCGATAATATATAAATATATATATATATAATACTGCATGAGAGCAGATTTAATTACACAGTAATATGCAGAGAAAACTAAGTAGCGGAGAGGAGAAGCACGGTGATGATCAGTCATGCACCATGTCAAAAAAAAAAAAGGGGTAAGCAGTTACCTATATATATATATATATATATATATATGTGCTTGAGCCAGCAATATACAGTTTGAAGAAGCCGTGAAACTCAGGATGGATAGCGCTAATAAGGAAAAGATTGATGATGCATGAGGAGCTGCAGCATCTGATCATCGATATCGGCGCTATCCCTCCTGAGCTTTACAGATTCTCCATACTTTTACGCTTCATCATCCATCATAACAATTGACAAAAGAATAAGAAGAAGAAGTGAATATCTTGAAATATATATGCAGAAGTGGGTTGGTATTTATAGCAGCAAAAGCGATCGAGTCTCCCCCTTCTTCGCCATTGCGCCCCGGCTGGTTAATTATAATCATGATGAGAATGCTATATATTCAACTAATTCCTTTTAACTCCCTTTCGCTGGAAATTGGAGTACCTCTTAAAAATAAAGATATGCATTTCATTTTTATAGGTGAAATTTTAGGGTATTTTTGGATTTGAGTTTTTTTTTGAATTTGTTAATTTTTTTTTTTAAAATTGAGTTGAGTGTATTACGAACAATGAAGAGTAAGTTGGAAACAAGTGAAAAAGTTGTCTAGTAAATAAGGTACAAAAATATTATATTTTATTTGTGTAATGATATGTATTAATATAAAAAATGATGTGATACTCTTATCTTCATTTTTTTTTTGTGAAGTGGATAAATATGAATAATATTGTGTCAGGTACTATTCAAACAAGTACATCACATTTTTTTTTTTTTTTTAATTTTAAGTGAAAGATTGAAAAAAAAAAAAAAAAATTCTAATGTAAAAACAAACTAAACTTTTAATGTTATAATTAGGAAAATTTACCGGTTTAGTCCTATAACTATTTATGTTTCTTTGACAAGGTCTTATAACTTTTTTCTTATTTTAATTAATTTTGTAAAAATTTTCGTCTACTAAAATAGTCATTCCGGCCAAATTTTTACCTGTTGCTCTGGTGCTCAGCCAACGTGAACAAAAATTGAGGGACATTTTTTGTAGTTTCAATTATGAAAAAAAGTAAAAAATGAAATGGAGAGAAATTTTTCACTCTTCCAGGTGTAGGGCTTATTCTTTTATTGAAAAACAAAATTTTAACTACAAATTTGGCAAATTTTTGACTGTAAATTAATTTTACCCAAATTTGTAGTCAAAGATTTGCCCAAATTTACAGTCGAAATTTTGATTTTTCACTAAAAAAAAAAAAAAAAAAACTACAACTAAAAGAGTGAAAAAAAATTTCAATTTTATTTCTCACCGTTTTTAGAATTGAAATTATCGAAAATGCCTTTTAATTATTGTCCACGTCAGCTGAGCACCGAAAAATTTTAAAAAATTTGACCGAAATGACTAATTTAAGTAAAAAAAATTATTACGAGGCTAATTAAAACAAGAAAAAAATTATTAAATTCTTTCATAAAAATATAAATAGTTATAAAACTAAACTAATAAATTTTTCTTATAATTAAAAGAAGAGATGAACAATTATCACCTAAGAGTTAGTGTGCCGACTACGTTACAAACGCAATTTCTTCATCTCTCCGGTCTTGAAAATTGAAATATGGTACGGTTTACATATTTCTTTGTGCAGTATTACAGCTGTGTAATATTGTACCTTTTTGACCGGATTTTTTCTTCTTCTCCTGTTATATATCAATTCTTCCTTTTGCTTCATCATTACTTCTCCCAAATTTCCATAAAAAAATTCTGCTCTCAACTTAGACTCACCTACCCACTGGTAAGATTACGTATGAAAATCTCATCAGATCAGTTACTAGAGATGGCAACGGGGACAGGGGTTTGCGGGACTCTTTCCCCCATCTCCATCCCTAGTTCCCACATATATTCTCTATCCCCGTTTCCATTCTTTGCGAGAAATTTTTTTTTTATATCATCCCCGCTCCGTTGGGGATCGGGGATCCCCACGGAGAATTTTTACCACATAATTTTTATTATTTATTTTCAATTAAATTGTTAATGCAAAATTAATCAATAAATTTCGTAAATAAAAAATAAAGTATT
>JAXGGT010000054.1:3777977-3790679 GCA_035583425.1 Marsdenia floribunda | reverse complement strand
CCACAACCCCCACCCACCCCCCCCACCCCCCCGGTTTTTAGTCCCCCCCTCCCCTTCTACAAGTCACAAACAATTAAACATAATATTAATATATATATAGTTGATTCGGTCTTTAATTTTTTTTTAATTAAATTTCAGGAAAATTGGTCGGTTCAATCCTTTATCTATTTTTAATAATTAATATAGGTCCACAATCTATTTTTTTTACCTGCTAAGTCCCATAACTTTTTACGACCTACCAATTAAGTCATTCCAACGAAAATTTTGAATTTTTTGGCCAAATTTCATCACGTGCCGACCACGTGATGAAATTTTAGGGGTAATATCGTTCGCCCACTGTTCATAAACCCAAAAATTTTAGGGATACTTTTTTCATCTTTTAATTAAGCTCCTCAGTAAATTTTTTAACAAGTTGCTTGTAAATTTTTTCTTTTTTTTTTTTAAATGCAAAGAATATTTTGAGAAAATCACCATTAAAAGTAAAAATCCATTTTCTTCAAAAGTTTATTAACATCTCTAATCAGGATATCCTTGTAGTATGAGTCACCTCTAAAGTCTCGGATGTTCAGAAGTTCGTGTAGCACATATAATGTAACACTTTGCTCCAATGTTTATATTTTTCATAATATATTCAAGTACATTTACAATTACAATGTCAAGTACATTTACAATGTGAAATTAATGCGACGGTATCACAAATAATTATTTCTTCTATTTTTTTAATTTCTCACGTTAAAAATAATTAATTTTTTTTTTCTATTTAGAGACTAAGAAATCAATAATACTTATTAATTATTTTTATTGCATAAAATAAAGTCAAAAAATATATATTTTAATATTTTAAATTGTGATATTCTGGTCTCAAATCGAAAATCTATGTGAATATGTCATGAGATTTAAGTATGAGCCTTGATATTCATAGTCAATTTTGAATATTGTTGTTCAAAGTCAGTAGCGAGTCCAGCCACTGATTGATCTTGGGCTTTGACCAATTTTATTCAGTTGGACCCTAGTAGGGACGTCAAGCGTTAAATGGGAGGTGAATGTGATAATCCCCATATTAATAAATATACTAATTTTTCAAAGTGATAATTAAAATACTTTATTTTTTAAAATAAAAATGATTAATAAATATTAACCATAAAATATTAATTATAAAATGAAAAAATATGTGTATACTGTGGATGTGGAAGAACAGGGGTTTCTGTGGGTGGGAAGGGGTGGTGGGGGGATTATGTGATCCATCGATCCGATGATAAAGAAAGAGTTAAGCAGATTTTATACATGGGAGAAGAAGTCCCGCGAAATTCCATGAATCAGAGGGGGGCGGAACGGAGAACGTTTTGGAAATCGAACCTCCTCCGTCCTCATCTCATCTGTATATAATATAATATAATATAACTTCACTCTCCCATTATAACAAATTCATTCCACACCACACTTCCATGCAATTGCATCTGCATGGACACTGATTCACACAGTTCACACAATAAATTAAGCAATGGCAAATAAACTGTACTGTCTCTCACCCTTTATCTTATTTTTCTCTCTATTGTCATAAACAAACTTTTACCATAAATAGAAAAATGAGTATCGAGAGAGAGAGAGCTTACTATTTTTCAAAAAGAGATTTGATCAGATCCGTCTAAATTCTAAGTTAATCGGGATCCTGTTTCCTGTTGTTCCTTGACTCTCTTATTGAGAACCACGAAGCTTGATTGGATTCTTCATCTGGGGATTGGTTTCTTAGTAGTAATAATTTTCAAACGACAGTGCCGTACGTTACAAGCCAGCCAGCCAGCCAGAACTAACTTAAAGAAAATTGAGGGTGTGTTTAATTTTCATTCAACTCTCGTTGAGTGGAGTTTTTTTTTTTTTTATTTCATAATAACCTAGCACATTTAGACATTATTTTTTTTTCTAAAACACGTTTGTCTCTCACTTTAACATCATATGTCTATATTATGAACCCCACTTAATCAAAAATATATATTATTAATAAAATAATATTATACACTAAAACCCAAAAAAAAATATTTTTTTACACACACAATCATTATACCTATAAAACATATATATTTAACCCTTACTTTTTCCAACATAAAATTCAATTTGAAAAAGCGGGGGACAATTTTCATTTTGAGTGATAGTTTGTCTCGAAAAACTAATTTTTTTTCTAATATAGTAGAAATCCAAACACACCCTTAATTTTTTTCTTCGTTGCCGAACTGCTAGCTCGTTATATTTAAGCATTTAGATGTGTGTGTTTGAATTGGATATATTTTGGTTAAATATAAAGGTGTGTTTGGATTACAACTATTTTTGAAAAAAATTATTTTTTAACACAAAACTTCATTTAAAATAAATATTGTTCGTAACTTTTTTTAAAATGAATTTTATCTTTGGAAAAAGTGGGATTAAATATATAGGTTTTATGTACTATAATGATAGAGAATGTTTTTTGGAAAAAAAATGTGTAATATTATTTTATTAGTAATATAAATATTATTGATATTCTAGTAGGATCCACAATATTGAGGTGACAAGTCTAGTGTATAATGTAGGAGACAAACTCTAATTCAAAAAAAAATGATGTCCAAATATGTAGGGTTATTAGGAAACAAAAATTCCTCACTCAAATTGAATTGAGTGGTAATCTAAACTAAGTTCATACCAATTTTGATTTTAAAAAGTTTAATAATATAATTTTTAAATTTATTATTATTATAACAATTAGCTTTAGATATTCATATGAATTGGGGACAACTTAGATTCAAATTAGTCGGAATAATGTTTCAATACAAAATGATTTAACCAAATTATATTAATTTGATATTTTTACTGATTAAATTAAAAGAAATCTATAGGAAAAATTCTCAAGAGAGAGATTCAAACTCATGACTTTTAATTGACAATCTAATCGAAGGTCCTAAGCGAGAGTAGCCACACCACTAGGCTATTACCTTGTTATACGATTTAATGTTTTTTTATTAGACTATTTGGTATTTAATGCCCTAGTTTGATTAATTTGGATCAACTCTAACTCTTTTTTTTTTTGATAATTCGCATAATCTAACTCTTATTCAGGAGAATGTCTTATTTTGAACTTTACTAACAGAGAATGTCAAATTTATATTCTTATTATAATATTCACAATACATTTACTTATTTGTGTCCAACAAAGGAGTTGGGTTAAATAGAACCCAAAGAAAGGTAATTGCCTTTTCCGGTATTGCTGACGGCCCATGATACCTCTCGGCATAGCCCATAACATCGGATCCAGTGAAATATTCGATACTAAATGGAACCACTATAATGCGCCGCGCTGCCTATCTATCCCACTTCAAAATTTCCCGCCTTCTCGTGAAAAATTCATTGAATATTTCGCTCATATATAGCTTTCATTACTCGAAACCAAATCTTTTTTTGCACATTTCCGATTCTTAAGCTCGGAAAAGCCCTAGTAGAAAGTTTACACACAAAATGCAGACGTGGCAGATTTTCTCCGATAACGGCAACGCTTTCCGGTGGGAAACTTCCAATCGGCACCTCGCAGCGGAGGAGGCAGAAGATGCCCTAGCTCAAGAGCCTTCACACTCTGATCGCCTTCCTTCCATGGCCGATCTCTTGCTCCAAGGTATAGCAAAATTGTAGTCGTGCGGACTTGCGCTTTAGTTTTTTATTTATAGCTCTGTGTTCTGGTGCTGAATTGATAAAACTACAGGGTCTTTACGATTAATGGAGGGTGGTAACGGGAATATGGAGAGCACTCCTGTTTTCCGAACAGGATCAGGGAGGTCACTGGAAGCGAAACAATCTTCAATTTCGAGAGCTTTAGCAATTCTGGGTGATGAAGGTGATCAGAATATTCAAACAGGTGCTACTTCTTTGCAATGTAGGCATTTTATTTTTGAGCTTCTTAGGTACACAAAAAAACTGCAAATTGTAAGGAAGATTGTACTTTTAACCGCCAGAAATATTAGTTATCGCTATTATTAAACAAGCTTCTAGAACATGGCTTTTGCAAGAATCATTTTCCAACCTCCTGTGCTAAGGACACTTGCTTCATGTCTTAAAGTTGTCTTCAGTCGAATTCTATGTACAAATATATAGGAGCCTTAAAGTTCGATAATTATTTGTGGTGCATAGATTTACAGGTTAAATTGCCTATATCTGAACTAGCTTTATTCTCAATAAATACCACCCATTTTTTTGTAGCCACAGAGAATGTTAAACCTTTGAATTTGGAAAATAAATGAAACATAAGAGACAACCATTATGAGCTGTTACCTGTAATATGGTTGTATTATTCGCTCTTCTGATAATGTCATAACTTAAAGAGCAGGGTACCAAGGTGATGGAGAGAATAGATTTGAGTTTTCATCGGATTCCACGCAATGGACTGGCTCTGGGAAAGCAGTTAAGAAATCAGTTTCTATGCTCCAACCTGGCAGCAGCGGAAAAACTCATGCATCAAATTCCTTATTCCAGACAGGCTCTGGCAAAAGGGTCATGATTTCCTCTGGAGGACTGATTAGAGCCAAAACATTGTTGGGGTTGGAAGAAAACTCAGATCTGAAGCATTTTGAAGTCTTTGAGCAGGAGGGAGAACATCTAAAGTCAGATGAACCGTGTGTTTTGCAAAGTCCTTTGAATTGGAGAAAAGGTGGCAGTAACCTAATGTTTAGTGGAGATTTGACAAATTCCATGTTCCAGACAAGTTCAGGTAAAATGGTCAACATATCTTCTGCAGGACTGGTTAGAGCTAAAACATTGTTGGGGATGGCAGAAAACACAGATATGAAGCATTTTGAAAGGTTTGAGCAGGAAGGAGAGCATCTAAAGTCAGATGAGCCCTGTGTTTCACAAAGTTCTTTGAATGGGAGAAACAGTAGCTCTAAAGTAACATTAAGTGGAGTTTCTTCGACAAAGTCCATATTCCAGACAGGTTCAGGAAAAATGGTCAAGATATCCTCTGCAGGACTGGTTAGAGCCAAAACATTGTTGGGGTTGGAAGAAAAAATTGATTCAAAGCATTTTGAAGATATTGAGCAGGATGGAGAGCAACAAAAGTCAGAAGAACCCTGTATTTCACGAAGTAGTTCATTGCATCTGGATGTGAATAAAGATGCTGCTAACATATTTTCAAGTGGTGATACAACAATGCCTGTGTCTCCCTTGGATATTGAGTTTAAAACACCTTCATGTGAAGTAAATAACATTCCGGATCTCGTACAATCTGTTGCTAAACCACCTCCAATCAGATTTCATACGGCTGGTGGAAGATCAATTTCAGTTTCTTCTGATGCATTGAAACGTGCGAGGAGCCTGCTTGGAGATCATGAGGTGGGAGTTCACTCAAATGAAGAAAATGCAATTGATAACGTCTTCTCATATTTCGGAGGCAGAGAATGTAATGGTAATTCTTCAGATAAAGAAAATGATTCAGTCACTCCTTTTTCACATCAGAGGATGGGGAATGGCCAAAGTTTTTCAAAAAATTTCACATCACCATTACAAATAGATTCGTGCCGTAACCAGTCCTTGTTTAGATTAGGAAACATGGTTCCAGGAAGTAACCTCATCACAAAGTTTGATGCAGAGGCAAATGAGGGTGCAAGTAAGGCTCACAGTGGATTTCCTCTCCATGGAAATGCATTAAACAAGAAATCATGTTTAAGAAAACTGAGTCCACTTGCTTCAAAAAATAACCTGCCAGAGAGGTCATCAAGTGGGCCACTGCTGGATATCTCAAACAATATTAGCGAGAACTCCACTGATATCAGATTGAATATTAGCAAAAAAAGAAGATTGAGAAGTACTCCATCTCCTTTCAAAAGGCCCAGAATTTCTAAATTTGTGACACCACTTAAGAAAAATAGTTCAGCAATGCCTCATGGTAAATCATCAAATCTATTGGACATTTCTTCATCTTCATTCTTGTTCAACCTTTCTTTTGAGCAAACCTGAGGTGAACTTTTGTCTAGGACGATCACCTCTGGCAACAAAGCAATCCTCCCAGAAGAGAACGTTTCTACTGCAATTCCCTTTCCAAGTAACTCGGTTATGCATGAAAGAATATATTGGAGAGGCCCCCTGGCAAAGCCAGGTATAATTTGTCAGAAAAGTTATTTCTTTTCTTTTAATATATCTCTTAATTCTGTTCATTTGAGTGTTACAATTAATGTGCGGATCTATGTATTCAGTCAGAGAACTTGCCTGAACAAATAAGGAGGATGAATCCTGATACTGCTGAAAAATATACTTTTCACAATGCTTTTGGTGCGGACTGCATTGGAGTGGATACTTTTTACCACGAGCTGGTTGAGTCTGGAGCTTCTGAGCAATATATCTCCAAAGAGTAACTTTCTTATCTAATTATATTCAAAAGGATAACTGGAACTGTAACATTTTTAACTTGTGAAATATGCATAAACTCCATAGTGACAATGAGCTGTACTATTACAGAAGTAAGTAGGTAGCATTTGGACTCGAGATTTAGATATTTTTTCTTTTCCTTTTGAATTTGCGTTCCTAAACTTATGAGCAATATTAAGGCATATGCACAATGGTTTTATCTGAATGTTATTTAAGTTGTTGGTTTTCTGTTTCTGTCTGACAATATAGATGAGGAGATTATGTGGGCATTCACTGTGTTTTTCCGCAAATGCTCCATGTGAGGATTTTGATTCATCCATGTTTCCTCGATAGGTGGGTTGCAAATCATTACAAATGGATTGTCTGGAAACTTTCAGCATATGAAAGATGTTATCCTGTCAAATTTTCTGGGAAGCTGTTAACAACTTCAAATGTACTTGAGGAGTTGAAGTATAGGTATGGATCATTTTCAGGTTATGCATTTCCTTCTTGGTTTGTAAGATATATTATAAAATTGGGGGCACACTCATGCCCTTTTTGTTCAGATATGAAAGGGAAATTAATCATGGTCATCGCTCTGCTATCAAGAGAATTCTTGAAGGTGATTCACCACCTTCTACTCCAATGGTGCTGTGCATTTCATCTGTGTGTTCAAATGGGGATTCAGAGGCTAGCCATCAGTCGACTGCATTGAGCAGTACTGTAAATGGAGCAACAGCAAAAATAGAATTAACAGATGGATGGTAAAGTGACTTTCAATTTATATTTTATACTAGTGCACCATGAAGTTGACATCCCAGTTAGAATGACATTATCTCCTCTTAGGTACTCAGTCTATGCTCTCCTGGATGTACTTCTAGCAAAAAAGCTGGATGCTGGGAAATTGTTTGTGGGGCAAAAACTCAGGGTATAGTCTTTTTCCTTGGTTACAGTGTCTTTTTCATACATTTTATACAGGTTTCAGTCCAAATTTCCCTATTGCTCACAGTTTATTTTGTCATATGAAGATCTGGGGTGCTGGATTATGTGGGTGGGTTGGCCCCATTTCGCCTCTTGAGGTATTAACAGTTCAAGTTGTCAATTGATGCTGCGATTTTTCAATCTCTTGTTTCATGGGCAATTTTGATTGTGATTCTTTGGTTTCAGGTTACAAGGTCTACTAACTTGCTGTTGCATATAAATGGGACATATAGAGCTAATTGGGCTGATCGTTTAGGTTTTTGTAAGTGTCCTGATACACTAACATTTCCTTATAGTTAATCCATCTGAGTTACTTGTTCCGTTGTAAACTTCATATGTGCTGTCTTTGACATGGATTAGGCAAGGGTGGCAGTTTTCCACTTGCATTTAGGTCAATTAAGAGTACTGGAGGAGTTGTTCCAAGCACATTGGTTGGAATCTTGAGAATATACCCTGTTCTATATAGAGAAAGGTAACTTCACATTAATATAATGTTACTATTCTCTTCCTTTTTCTTTGTTATAAATTCAATAACATCTCACCAGGTTAACAGAGGGTGGTTTCATCGTCAGATCAGAGAGGATGGAATCAAAGGTGTTGCAATTGTATAACCAAAGGTAATCCAGGAAATTCCTGATTTATTCATTTCTTGATTTCGGTATTCCCAATTGTGGTGCTCTTTGATCGTCTTCATTGAATTGATCTAATCTGACTGTATGGTCATCGGTTGGATTGATCTATTGCCTTTAAATTTGTTCTCCCTCTGATTTTTACCCATTGTGTTTTGTTTCCCTTTCTTCATGAGTTTCACTTTTCATTTGACTATTATTCCTTTTTTAAGTCGAAACTACTTTACAAAGAGATATGTTTAAAATTAAAAGTAACTAGAATAAAGCTAGGTATTATCATGTAATTTGGTGTAGGTGATTTTATCATACAGCTGGCATTAGACTGATGCACGGTCAGCATTACACTATGGATATTGGTCATGGATGAGCAATAAGACTGAACAGGACACACCAATCTAAATTTATGGTGAAAATGTGGGGTTCTCGAATTTCACCTTTGATGTGTACTTAGTTTCGTATCATATGTTAGTTTCGTATCCATCATATGAAAAAGACTGTGTCACAGACTTTTGTATTCTAGTTTTATCCATCATTTTTCCTTATCTGTAGAATTCCTTTTCAACTTGTAAGACCTGTTCTAGGTTGTTGGAGCTAAGATCAAAAGTGAACCAAACAGCTTGAAACAGGCTGAAAAAAGGCCAAAAACTTCTTATTCTAAGCATAGTGAACAAGGCTTATCAATACATTTCCGCATTAAGCTTCTCAAGTAATAGGTTTAAAATATAAATGCAGATTATATTCTGCAAGGCCTCTTCTAAAGTCGGCAAGGCGTAATCAACCCTCAAACTGGGAAAAGGATGTAAAATTTGAGTTGGGTAAAAATAGTAAAAAGTTTCTCAGGAACCCAGAATGAGTGTTTCTATTTTGACATTACAGATTAGACTTCTACAACAGTTACACCACAGTATGTTGTTTGGAGTTTTACAAACTTTCTATTATAATGGAACTAGGTATATTTGTATCAAAAGATTATGCACTATTTCACATTGGTGGATTACTCTGTAGGACTAACAAAATTTTCAAGAAATGGAAAAAGTAATACACTGTTCTGCAGAAATATACTTGATATTTTCTGATAAACCCTACTGAATTTCTTTCAGACAATTCATGTATTTAAATACTTGAGTTTCAATTTTTTTTTGTGTTTTTTGGGTCTAGGCGCACTGTTGTCATAGAGGGGATGATGTCTGAGTTTCAAAAGGGGAATAAGGCCCTCCATCCTGGAGATGACAATGACAGCGAAGAAGGGGCTAAAATCCTAAAGATACTTGAGACAGCTGCTGAACCAGAAATGTTAATGGCTGAGATGACATCAGAACAACTAGCTTCATTTACTTCTTATCAAGCAAAGTTAGAGGTACATTTTGACTTTTGACTTGTAATTCCTAGAATTAGATTGTTGATATATCCCTTTACTTGTTAGGCAATGAGACAGTCAGATATGCAAAAATCTCTACAGAAAGCTTTTGAAACTGCTGGTTTAACTGGAAGGGATGTCACTCCATTCATGAGGGTTAGAGTTGTTGGGTTGAGTAGTAAATCATCTCCTAATGGCAGACAACAGATAGGCTTAATCACCATCTGGAGCCCCACGGAGAAACAGGTTAACATAAGAGAACCTTTACTCTACATCCAATAAACAGCTAAACTACTTCCATTTAATGATTCTCTTGACACCCGAAAATTGTGATTGATCGTATTTATCATTCTCATAGCAATTGGAGCTGGTTGAGGGCCAAGCTTATGTGGTTTCAAGGCTTTTGCCACTGAGCTCTGATTCAAGTACCCTTTACTTGCAAACAAGAGGATCAAATACAACGTGGCTTCCTTTATCTCCTGCTGCAAGTGGACATTTCGAGTAAGGCACCATTACTTTTTGTTATATTTACACAAAAATGATACAACTTACAAAATTTCTTTTAGGCCATTTTTCAGACCTCGCAAATCCATTTTGTTGTCAAATTTAGGTGAAGTTCCTTTCTCCAGGTGACCTTGATCCTCAACTTCTTGGTGTCTTTTCTTCTCTAGGCTTTTCTTTTGCATTTACATCTTATGTTGAATGGAATTTGTCAGTGAATTTGATGTTGCTGCATTTGTCATCTATGTGGGAGATGCTTATACGACTGTTCATCGAAAGAAACAGTGGGTGTTTGTGACAGATGGGTCCACGTGCGACTCACATTCAGGGGAACTATTGGATTCCTTGCTTGCAATAAGCTTCTCTGCTCCATTTTGTGAAAGTGATCTGTTTTCCCCGGTAAACCCGTCTCTTGCAGGATCAATGGTGAGTGGTCTAGTGGGTTTTGGTCCCATAGGATTCATCTAAGAATAGTCATTCCTTTATTTTGTGCTGAAGAGTCTAATAATTTCAACATGATGTGTCAACATCGAAATATTTAGTTTATCCGTCTCTAAAACAAAAGAATGATCAACTACTTGCAGAGGAAAAAAGAAAAGGAAAATAATGAATCTCGGCAGATTGATTTTGAATATCTGAATCCGCAAAAATTTTCATCTGATATTTTTGAAGGCAATGTAAAAATGATTCTTGCCGTGGATTGGCTCGTCCGCTTCTTCATGACATGGATTTCATGAATAACTTTTAAACCGTTCCCTGTTGAGCATTGTGTCCTCTTGCATAATTTTGTCATTTTTGTATATCTTTTCTTAGTTGTTGCTCTAGTCATGTTGATATTAAAAACTTTTACTTTTATGTAAGACCTAGAATCAGTTCGTCTGTGGGATATCAAGCGCCCATACTATACTTAAGTGTATAAAATGTAAGAAATTGTTGAATGCAGCTTGTGATCAAGATGAACCCTTGAGTGGTCGAAAGGTGGCTCTTTATTTTGATTTTTTAATATACTTTGCAGGTAGGTTTCTTTAATCTCATAAAGAGGGCTAAAGATCAAGTGAACAACCTCTGGGTTGCTGAGGCAACAGAAAATTCAACGTATTCTTTGACTTTTGATCACATGAAGAGTAATCATTTAAAAAAGGCTGCCGATTCTGCTAAAAAATGGGCAACCATCTCTAGCTTGGTATGCTTGTATATTTTGAGTTTTTTATCTGCCATTCAAACTACGTTTCTGGATCTAAAAAATTGTCTTTTCTTGCTTTTTCTGCAGACAATTGAGAACCTGAAGAAAAGAGTTCTATCCGTGATTAGCAACAATGAGGCGTGAATGGTACTATTCTGAAATCCTTTTGGCATTAATCCCGCAGGAGGAGGTGGTATGCTTCTGCCTCCGACATTTGGTCGAGAGGAGGTACAAGTGGCACATTTCCGGGTCAATTAACAATCTATGTTTAACCTGTAAGCTTATGGAATACAAATACAAATATTTACTATAACAATCGGCTGAAAGTATGCAAAATTTTATGTGCTGCCCCTGCTTCAGGCCGGTAACACGGTGAAAGTTAGATAGATGCTGGGTACAATTATGAATAACACATTCAGGTAGAAGTCGGTCTTCTTAAAGAAATAACCCACTCGTACGAACGAGCAGCCGGAAGATGGGCTAGGATTTAATGTCATTGTGATACAAAGGCCCAATTTCTTGTAATTATTTCCGGTCATCAGAAGCATGACTGTATACAGTGCCATGTATATTATTCAAGTGCATGTATACATGTATATATATATATATATATGTATATGAATGGAGTACAGATATAAGGAAACATCCTACAAAATGCATTGGACACTACTAAGGGCATCCTTTATTTAAGGGCCACGCTGGTGGGTTTTGGGGGGTTGCTGCAGATGGCACATTTTGGATAAAATGCTTTTTGTTGATGTAATTTGATAAATACTTTTAGAGTAGTACAAATTATAGTCAACTTTTTTTCTAATATACATTTAGTACAAATATTTTTTGTCAACGACAATACACATTCATTAATTAAAATTTTTTAAAATTTATAAAATATAATAAAGAAAAGTTGGTAAATTTAGTCTTTAATATTTATTTTTTAGTATAATTAGTCTATTTTCTTTAATTTTTATTTAATAGGTCTCTAAAAAATTTCGAATAATTGTATTTGATCTCTCTTTTACAAAATTAAAAATTTTAGATAGGTCAATAAATATTTGACCAAAGGTTTTGAAAGGTAAATTTATCTTTTCAAAAATTTTAAAAAAAAAAAAAATCAAACATTTTTTTTCTTTCTTCTTTCTTCTTCTTCGATTGAAACTCTATTTTCTTCTTGCCCCAAAAGCAAGTTACAGTAGAAGAAAAAAAGAATAGTGATCTTACAGAGCCTTTGCAGAATAAAAGAATAAATAATTATTCTAAAGACATAAATATTAAGAATTAAATTTATCAATTTTTTTATAATAAAAAATGATTGATACATTTAAAAATGGCATAGACTAATTTTCTAAATAATTAAGTCTTATAAATTATACTTTTATCACTTTGATTTAAAAAGAAAAGGGGAAAAAAAAAAAAAAAAAGAGAGAGTGAGAGAGAGGTTAAAAAATTTACCTACCTGTTATTTCCTTGTGTGTGTATGGGTATGTGTAGGCAGGATGAAGTAAGCAGAGTGGTGATATGGGAAAGCCAGCATCAGGAAAGATCCAAGAAGATGAGATGAAGACTAACAGCAAATGGACAAAAATTGAAGAAAGGCTGTCTCTCGCCAGATCTCTGTTCCTTGCAAAATCCACATCGATCGTCCCAAGCAAAAGATAAAAAGAGATATGTTTTCTCTGAACAAAACAAGTCGCGGG
>JAXGGT010000054.1:3754447-3768016 GCA_035583425.1 Marsdenia floribunda | reverse complement strand
TTATCTGTAACTTGTTTGGGAACCTGTTGAGGGCCTACATTAAAAGTTTAAAAATGGATTGAGGACAGAATAGAGCTTAAAAAAAGTTTAGGTTTTAAACTGACTGCTTAAAAATAGTTTTGGGACAAAACTGACTATTTTCTCTTTTTTAAATATATTTTTGTATAGTATTATATATATATATATAATTAGACAAAAACAGAGTAAAAGAAAATATCAATTGAACTTACATCGATTTTGCTCCCTCTGTTGATAGATCAAAGGTCCTCCTGCCTTCAGTAAAAGAAAATATCAATTGAACTTACATCTACCAATATAAATATTATGTCACTCATTTATTAAACTTTTTATTATTATTTTTTAAAAATAAACTGATTTCGTCCCTTTAAATATATATTTTTTCAATGTAGTCACTATGTCATTTTTTTATTAATAAGAGACTTTTTTTGCTTTGTTTTTTTTTTGGTAACTTAAAAGGTTGGTTAAATATGCACAAAAAAAAATAAAAATAAATAAAAGAGAGAAGAGAATAAGACATTATTATTATTATTATTTTAATTTTGATATTTTTTTTTTCTTTCAACATAACTCGAGTTCATGATTTATTAAATTATAAGCGTAACTGCTTTCAATTAAACTAAGACATCTTGTTAATAAGAGTGTTAAACTTAATATTAGAAAAATTTTATTGAACAAAATTTATTTTAAAAAAATTAGTAGTGAAGAAATTATTGGTAAAAATATATCTATTTTACCATTTAAAAAAAAGAATTAATTTTTTTTTTGCCTCCAACTTGACTCAAGCTCATAATTTTTAAATTATAAGCGTAACTGTTACCAACTAAGCTTAAGCCATATTGTCTACCTATTTTCATTATTTATTTATTTATTTCGAAAATTTTCAGGCACTTTCATTTCTAATGTGTCCGAACTCATAATCTTTTAGATCATAAGCAATAATGCTACCAATTGAGCTAAACCTATCTTAATTATTTTAAAAAAAAAAATTTACCTCTTGTTAAAAAAAAAAAAAAAAGAAAAAGAAATTAGGGAGCAAAGTAATTAATTATGGTTCAGCTCAGTGATATATGGTATCATTAATAACTCTTTTGTAAGGAGTGTGCACAATGCGGTTGCTTTAACAAGTGTCCCTTCTCCCCTTCCCTCTCCCAACCATAAAAAAAAGTCCCACCTCTTCCAGTCTCACTACACTATATATATAACCTACCTTTCTGTTCTGCGTGCACTCCCTTCTGCTACTGCTATAAATTGCACTTCACCGATTTTCCACCTCGCCATTGATTCTCTCTCTGTGGTCCCAAAAAAGTAAATTTAATTTTCTTCTACAAAGAAAAAAGAAAGGAAGAAGAGTGAACAATGAGTTTTTCATTAGGAGTTGAGCATGACGAATCCAAATTTGATGATGATGGTCGTGTGAAAAGAACTGGTATGAAACTTTGGGTTTTATTTTTTTTTCCCCTCTTTTATCTTCTGTTATATATTTCCATCGACATTCTCCTTGTAGATGGCGTTTTGTTTTGCATGCCTTTTGTAAATGACTGATTTTTTGTTTTTGTTTGTTTTTTTGCCGGTGCGTCTCTTGTGGTTTTGGAATTAAACAAAAAGGAACATTGATGACTGCAAGTGCTCATATCGTAACAGCGGTGATCGGCTCCGGAGTACTGTCTCTGGCATGGGCAACCGCTCAACTTGGTTGGATCGCTGGACCTGTTGCTCTCGTAGCCTTTTCTGCCATCACTTGGTTTACTTCTGTTCTACTTGCTGACGGTTACAGGTCTCCAGACCCTGTTACTGGTACTAGAAACTATACTTATATGGAAGTCGTCAAAGCCAATTTAGGTAAATTGGTTTCCAGCAACTATTTCTCTCTTTTATTTTCATTTTTACACAACTTTGTGCTTTTATTATTATTTTTTTTCTCTTTCTTAATCCAACGGTGGTTAGTATAGTATGCCATTATTTCTGAAGCCTTCCGCATTCCTGAGCATTTTGTTGTAGAAGAATGGTCTTCACCAATTATCCCAAAAAAAAAAAAAAACAATGGTCTTCTCTCTCCCCCACCCCCCACATTCCTGTTTCTCCTTAAGAAGAAGAAGAAAACGAAGAATGGTTTCTTAGAACTTAGAAGTGAGTAATTAGTAGTATTTATGAAACAGTCTTAATTTTGGCAAATTTTTCTTTTTTTGTTTTTTAGAAAAACCACCCAAACAGAAAATAGCGCTCCCAAATTCCCGCTGGAAACTTTTTTTTTTACACGAACCTGGACCAATTGCTTTTGAAATCGTTTACTTTTCTTAAATTTGATTTAGGATGTGTTTGGATAGCAATTGAAATGGAATAAAGTGGCATTATTCCATTTGAGCTTTAATCAAAGAATTTCTGCTGCCCATTAACAAATTGCATGAATGTGGTTTAATTCCATGGCGTTCTAGTTCTCGGTGTGTTTATTTTCTTATTTTTCTTATTTTTTCTTTCTTAAAATAAAAATCTATTACTTATTTATTTACTTTTGGCTCACATGTAAAATTCGTCCAAAAAAAAAAAAAAAAAAAAGAAATGGGTCCCACCGGTGAAGAACGTAACAAGTTTAACAAAATTCTCTCTTGCAACTCCTTTTTCTACCAAAAAAAAAAAAAAAAAAAAAAAAATCAAAATTCTCTCTTTTTAATGTGTATAATTTATCTTCGCATTCTCGGCACCAAATTCACTTATTATTTATTTTTTTCTTCTTCTTTTAGATATATCTATTCCTTCCATCTGAATTTCAATTTTTACTTACTCAATTTTGAAGTTTTGCCAGATTTCCATTTCGTTGAACATTTTATTTTTATTATTATTATTATTCACAAAAATAGATTTTTTTTTTTCTCTTTAATATGCTTTTTTTTTTTGGTAAGTGAACATCCTTAATATGCTTTTAAACACATTAATTGATCCCATTTTAATTTTTTTTTAAAAAAAATAATTTTTAAGGATTTTGAATACTTACTACTGAGTTCTTATTTCTTTCGTTTAAGAATTTCCTTTCCTTAAAAGTTCTTTGATGGTAGAATCTTTGTTATTTGAACTATTTATTATTTTTTGGATAATTTTTTTTTAAAAAAAAAATTGTAAGTAAAATATTTGTCAATTTATTTAATACTATTTTGTATTTAAATTTGAATTTGAATATTATTAAATAATTTTTTTAAAGATATATTTAGTTTTTTTGGTAATTTAAAGATATATTTAGTTATTTTAATGTCACACATGGTAAGAGATTGATTCGAATAGTTGGAATCCCACGTAAGATAAGACAAGTAAATTTCCTCAATTGACGCAGAGCTATTGTCATGTAACTGTCAGTCAAAAGTAAGTAACATAAAAAAGCTTAAGACTCACGTAAAGAGGGTTTTCAGTAAAGAACTATTATTAAATTGAGATCATGAACAACAACTTATGAAATTATTTATTAGTAACCAAACAAATGTGCTGACTTTTTGTTTCCTCTTTTTTATTGACCAAAAATGTAAATTAGAATAGAGCTAAACTACCAGGGAAACAAAGTCAATGGTAGGATGGTCTTCTAGAAGTTTATTATTATTATTATTATTTTGTATTCTTTCAGGAAAAGTTTCTGTCATTTTATAGAATAATGATTCAAAAAATTACTATCATTTTAGACTTTTATCATCTTACTTATTAAGGAATTTATGGAAAAAAAAAAAAAAAAATTTAACTGAAATGTGAATTAATATGGTTATGAAGGTAAGTTGAATTCAAAATCTTTTATTTGATAAATACTTTTTTACTAATTTTCTAATCGGTATTAATAATCTATGAAGTCCATTTCCTCGTCTTCCTCCCTCTAAATGCATGCAGGAGGACGAAAGGTGCAGTTATGTGGACTAGCTCAATATTTAACTCTTTTCGGGATTACCATTGGATATGCAATCACATCATCTATTAGCATGGTGTAAGTAGTCTTATTATATATGATTGAAAAATCTAGTCTTAATATATATATGTGTATATATATATATAAGCAAAAACGTTGCCTTCCGTCATGATCAGGGCAATCAAAAGAGCGAACTGTTTCCATTATCACCATACTCGTGTAGGTTGTCACACACAGAACAACATCTTCATAATCATCTTTGGGATCATACAGATCATTTTGAGTCAGATTCCTAATTTCCATGAGCTCGGATGGCTCTCTGTAGTGGCTGCGATTATGTCATTCGCTTATTCCCTTATTGGTCTTGGCCTCTCCATGGCTCAAATTGCAGGTCAGCAGTGTCCCGCTTGTATTTCTTAACAAAAGGGAAACTAACTAATGAAAATATTTCATTCTTTTCTCCTTTTCCCATGTTCCCCAAATTTACTGTCTAAAGCTGCATTTGAAGGTGGAGCGCGGCCAAGGACAAGCTTAACCGGAATACCTGTTGGGGAGGGCATGTCAGCCATGGATAAGATGTGGAACAGCTTTTCAGCTCTGGGAGACATTGCATTCGCCTATGCTTTTTCTACTGTCCTCGTTGAGATACAGGTAAGCTTCCGTGTAATTATTTAGTTCATTCGGGCAAATCCATGACAAAGGGTCCAGATCGAGCTTCCTTGTTCAGACTTTATGCAATTAATTTTTTTTCAATTTATAGGACACTCTCAAATCTAGTCCTCCAGAAAATCAAGTGATGAAGAAGGCCACATTTATTGGAATCACAGTGTCCACCGTGTTCTACACACTCTGTGGCGTTGTAGGATATGCAGCATTTGGGAACAAGGCCCCCGGAAATCTCTTAACTGGGTTTGGTTTCTACGAACCATTTTGGGTGGTCGACATTGCCAATGTCTGCATTGTTGTGCATCTTGTTGGAGCCTACCAGGCATGTACTAATCTGGAAATTCTTCCATGAGTCTGGTAATCACGGACCATATACTCAAAAAGGATTATTTCCTTTTAGAAGGGGCAGCATGCAATTGCAATGCGCACATGGCTTTCTTCTTTCGTCCATGAAGACCAGACTCAAAATTTAGAGCTGTACGGACGGGTCTCAGGTTTTACTCTTTTGGAAATAACTTTCGCTTCGGTTTTGCAGGTTTTTGCACAGCCCCTATTTGGTTTCGTGGAAATGTGGTGCAAGCGTCGATGGCCAGAATATAAATTTATAAGTCAGGAAAAGCTGATCGACTTGCCCGGCTGCGGCTTGATCAAATTGAATCTATTCAGGCTGTTCTGGAGGACGGTTTATGTGATATTTACGACAGTGATAGCAATGGCATTCCCAAACTTCAACGACGTTGTAGGCCTGCTTGGAGCTTCTACATTTTGGCCACTGACTGTGTTTTTCCCAATTGAGATGCACATAGCACAAGCTAAGATTCCCAAATTCTCCTGCAACTGGATTTGGATGCAGATCTTGAGCTTTGCTTGCTTGATCATCTCTCTTCTTGCTGCAGCAGGGTCGATTAGAGGCATTATTCAGGACATGCCTACCTTGAAGCCCTTCAGATCAGAATCCTAAACCATCAATCTAGATATTCTACTATCTATTACATAACTTGTTATAAGAACATCCGGTTTGACATAATCGTCAAACCTTTCTAGCCTTTAAAAGACATCCATAAAATGCTTAGATTAAGTAACTGAACACTGGAGTTTTTGATAAACAAATATCTCCCTGGTACAACCCAATATACGCAAAAGCCAATATAGTCCAGAAACAGGAAACAGGCAAGATATACGCAAGCCACCTTGCAGTAACAACCCAATATAGGTAGGCGCACACATTATTTTACGTCAAGTTAGTCGGCAATTGTTTGATTAGGTCTACCCATATTTTATGAAATTGAATCAAGGAAAACGAAACCATCATTCCCTTAAAACTTTGGTCGACAATGAATTTTTGGGTCGTTAGTAAATCAAGGCAGAGAGAATCTCAGAAGTGGATGTACCAATATACAGTAAAAGAGCTTCATCATGCTACATTTTTTATAGCTTCTGGTTTCTAAGCTTTCACGGCAGATAAGTTTATACAGAAGGGAGAATAGGAAGTTCATTAATTTTACATTTTTCATATGGGATGAATAAAGCAAAGGTAGGAGAATAAACAACTGAAATCTATACTACTATACCTGAAAGACATGCGTTTTGGTCCTTCAATTTAGGGGAGGAGCTGTTTGTGATATTCTTTCTTCTTGAAGAAGTTCATATGGATCAATGTATTGAGGTGGTGTATCCGGAGCGTTTCTTCCATCATGGACAAAATCTTGTCCAAAGTACTGAAAAATGAAGAAGGAAGACCGTCACCGATACGCAAGTATGCGATCCATAAAATCAGTGACAACAAAAGGTTAAAAAAGCTATCTGAAAATATTGCATAATCTACAAATTAAAAGCATGTCTGATAAAGAAGAAACATTACAAAAGGAAAAAAGAATAAATTAGTGACAGTAATTCACTAGTGCCACCTTCAATTACAGAAAAGGTTAGACAGTCACATAAAATTTTCTTCAATAAATGTTCCTCTTAACTCCTACCCACCATTGTCTCTGGCCAATAAACACGACTATCCTTTACTTCGGCAGAATCAGAAAACTATGCATTACTTTTTAGAGGAAAAAAATCCTGAGAAATAATAGGAGATGGAACGAGGGGCAGGAAGTAGGTAGAGACAGCAATGAATTCTTTGGTAAAGGCCATAATGATATTAGTACTTAATGTTCGTTTTGGGCAAGGTTAATCTCCTATTGAAATGACAAAGTAATGAATATGAGTGTGATCTATTGTGAAGGATCCATGGTACTATTAACTTGACCAATAACTAGTTCACAACTTCAAAGCATAACAATCCATCATTGATCTCTTATAAGGAATTATCTTTTTCTTTGTTATTCTTTAAATGAACTATGCCTCAATTAGCCTCTAACTGAATCCATCGCTTTGAAAATCTGGGGTGAAATACTCCCTTCTCATAAACGATTGTCAATTTGTCAATTTATCAATAGACGAATTTGCAATTGAAGCAGAAGATACTAGCCATAAACCAAGGAAATGAAACCAACAAAAAATACCAATGTTTAAAAATAAAGAATAGACTAAAGTGGAAGTAAAATTAGATATAAATAGAACTAAGAGAGAAAAGTCACCAGGTAGAGGGTGGAGAAGAAGGCAACAGTTATCATTATCAATGGCCAGAACCCCAAAAAAAATGTCCCTCCAATAGTAAGCAGAAGTTTAGCACGAGGAATTAGACCCTGAAAAAAAAAAAAAAAAATCAGAATTGCAGATATGATTATTTTACTGAATGGTCAAATTCGCAGACACGGCGAAACCAGTATCTGCCTTACAGTTTACTCATAATAATATTGTAAAACAGAGTGACAAAGCCAAATAATGTTTAGTGAGACCAAAATAATATTCCACATCAAAAGGTTCCAAGAACTTTCAACAGTTTGTGCTCATTGTTTTAGAATATAGGTAATTAGTCAATAAATCATTGAGTTTTGGGTGAAAGTAACATAATAATAAAATATAAAATCATGGGATATCGTCTTCTTGAAACTGGTAAACATTTTATAACTGCAGTTCCTTTGACATTGTAAAGTTAGAGCCCCAACATGTTGATTAGTAATCCCTACACTACTAGACACCGTAATTAGAACTGAATGCAGTTGGTAAACGTCATTATTCTCGCATGTACCTGCAAGTTGTTGAAGTCTAATATTTCCTTGAACCCAAAAAGATTGGAAGAAAAATGAGAAAAGAATAATACTAAAAAAGGCAAAATTCCAACTAAATTTAAGGAAAGCATACAACAGCAGTTCCATACATAGAACAAGGATACCTAAACTAGTGCATATATATATAGCTTAAAGCAAGTCTTCAGGACAATGCACAGAGTAATACAAATAAAATCTCAAAACTTTAACTACAGGGAATCAAACTAACCTCAAGGCCTTCACTATTAAGTGCCATAGATTGCTCCCTCTGATTTGTTAAGTTGGTCCCTGAATTAGTAGAAACTGCATTCCTCTGCGAAAAGCCTCCGTCTTCTTCCTTATACCTCGTTTCCTCATCTAAATAACTGGTTTTATTGCTTTCCTCAAGCAATGAGGTAGGTGTCATTCCTCGCCTCTTCAATTCCTTCATGAACAAAGATTCAGGAGGTTCTTCCCCTGAAATCATACAAGACATTAGCATGGAGATTTCCGTAGCTTCAACTTCGAGCAGACCACCATAAATACACCTAAAACTCTGACTTATACATTACTCTTACACATATAGACTGCATGAATCAAATTTGTTAAGATACAAACATATTTCTGCATGTCTATACATAACGACTACAAGCATAATTCTACACCAATTCACACGGGAACGAACACAACCAATAATACGCCTAGAAAAAGAATTACAGCTTCGAAAGGCAAAACTAATACCATTGTTTTTGTTTTCACCATCCTGAACTTTGCAGGAAACCTTTAACCTTCTACCGATCAAAATCCTGGCACTGAATTTCCTGCTCCGGAAAATGAATTTCCTTTCTGCATTGCGGTTGAATTCCGAACCGAGATGCGATTTCGAAACCGAGAATGGAGAAAAGCTCGTTTTGATTATATGAATCGCAGCCATTATATGAAATTATTTTTGGCGGAATCCAAATTTTGCTTTCTAATTTTAGGAAGCAAATAACCGTAGCTAATGAATTGATCAGCCCAATTGCGGGGTTCCGTTCACGGAACAATCATTTGGACAAATTGCGTTTGTCTGGTACTGACAACTTCCACAGAGAGAGAGAGAGAGAGAGAGATTATAGTGACGAAGACGGCGGGTTTACTCTGACCGTTCAACTCATCAGGCGCATTTTAGAATCTCCCAGCTTCCTTCATCTATTTTGCGCGCGATCTTTCGTGGCTGTGGTTTTGCCACTGCCGGTGACAAAATTCTGTCTCGTCTGTGGTCTATCGTTTTGTAAAAATTACACCTATAATCCCTAACTTTTGCTTAAATCTTAATATGGTCCCTAAAATTAGATTTTCTCCCTTTTTGCTACCTGAATTTTTTTTTTTAATTTTCCTAGGGATGTTATTTTCCTTTATTTCTTGGACTCACCAACTAAAAAGCAGCCATTGAATTAATTACTTGATTTATCTGATGACAAGAAATTAATGTTCTTATTTATTTAAAATAATTACATCGTACAACCCAAAATAAGGTAATACAACATATAGCACACAGTTTATCCCCTTTAACTTCAAAAAATAAATAAATAAAATCCTCACCAGGAAAACCAGATAAGATTATAATAGGGCAAAACAGTGTGGTGATATTTTGCAATAAGGAAATCGGAAACACACAAATGGAACAAATAAAAAGAACATTTCGTTCCATTATTATTCTCTTTCCGGTCTTGATTGCTGAGGCTTTCTAGACCACAGTCTTTACCTGAACCGATTGGAAAACTGTTTGTGTTGCAGCAGATGGAATGATATCTGAGACAGCCAAAACCGTATCGCCTTTCTTGATTAGCCCTTTTGATTTTATGAGCTCAATGGTTCTCTCAGTATTAGCTTCCATGTCATCTGATAGTTCAGTGAGAAGGGGGGTCACTCCCCACTCCAAATTTAGAGCCATTCGGATGCTATTGTCATCGGTGAATGCAAAGATGGGAGGATTTGGACGGTTGCGTGAGAGCAGACTAGCCATCTGTCCGTGCCTCGTGTATACGAAAATGGCATCCAGTCCTAAGCTGTTTGCTGATAGAAATACAAACTATTTTTACTTTAGTCATGATGATTCTCTGAAATGAACAGAAACAGGAACAGGACAGTTCTTGATGCTGTTTTCAATAATATAATCCAACAAAAGACATGAACTTGGGATGCTCAGAGATCTCCTATTCGTAATACCCAGACAAATATACTAAATATCATCATTATGACACATTTGTACTGGTGTAACAGAACAGGCAATCCATCCTTGCATGGGGATGGATTTTGTCCAAACTGCTTTACAGAGTAAAATGTGGAGAAAATTAGAGATTACCCATTTCAGCAGCGGAATTGCAGATTTGCTCAGCAATTTGATCTAGCAAAGAGAGTTTGAGTTCATGCCGATCAACAAATGACAGCATATTCTCTTCGCGACTCCATGATTCCATTCGGGTACTAGTTGTCTGCAATACCGAGAGAGCCTTCTGTCCATATGATCCAATGGCAGACTCACCGGAGAGCATCAGTGCATCAGCATACTGGCGAACTGCTTCAGAAACATCAGCAACCTAAACCAAAAACAGCTTCTTGTTGTCACAGAAACATTTTCATGGCTGGGACAAACTTCAGAGTCATTAGAATTTGATGATCATTGTGCAGAGAGAGAACAACAAATTTTTTTTTTTTTTTTTTTTTTTATACCTCTGCTCGCGTTGGAATAGGATATTCAACCATTGATTCCAGAAGTTGAGATGCAACAATCACAGGCTTGTTGAACTGTCGACAGACTTGAACTATTGTCTCTTGCACTGTTGGGATCTGTTCAAGGGGGATTTCAACTCCAAGGTCTCCTCTTGCTATCATGATCCCATCAGAAGCTTCGACAATTTCTTCCAGCTTCTGGAGAGAATCTAGAGACTCTATCTTTGCCAATACTTTAGCTGATCTGTTGTTTTCCCTCACGAGATGCGGGCAAGCAAGTTTCAAGAATTTCAGGATAACTTTAGGAAAAGATCACTACCAAAGAGCTATACACATTTTTCATTTTATTGAACTCCCACTGACTGACCTGGAAGATTTAGTGGAAATATAGTTCTTCAATTGTTTGATAGCATCAGCATTCTTCACAAATGACAAAGCAATAAAATTGACACCTTCAGAGATTCCAAATTCGATATCTGACCAATCCTACATACAGATTGAAAAGAAAAACATATGCTAATCAATAAAGCAAAGACCTTCTCAAGAACAGAAGCCATGGTCTGTGCACTTTTTAGTTAGTTCTGTCTATGAAGAATTCTTCAAAAGGGTTTTGAGACGTGAACTGACCTTCATGGATAGAGTTGGGAGTTCAAAATTGTTCCCCACTAGTTTTCCCTCTCTCCAAAAGCATAATTTAGCCCGCGGGAGCAGCAGACCAGGGTCTGTACACTTGCATTTCAAATCTTTCCCAAACTTCTCTACAACTTCGAAAGTGGCCATCCCTCCATCGATGACAATTTCATCACCTACTTGAATGCCTAAAAAAATAGAGAAAAGATACATTTTTTTCCTGATATAAAAAAAAAAAAAAAAAAAAAAAAGTTTTGCTGGTTTCCACAGGAAGGGCAATTAAATTGAATAAATCTAACTACCTTCAGAAAATCCTTCGTAGTTTGCTTTAACTGTAAATGGGCGAGAACCCTGAAACCTTTCAGTAGTAAAATTCCAGATTGTGCCATCCTATCAAGCCACAGATGAAGAAAAATACTGTCAAAATCGCACAGTAATTTTTTACCAGTACTCTAGACGATGTTCTAAGCGAAAGGGAAGAATATTACCTCTGCTTTGATAGAGGAAGGAGCTCCATGGTCAACAACATTTACTTGACTTCCTTCTGTATCAATCATCACTGACACACTGTATCCCATTTCATTCAACTCCTTGATCCTCCTAATGGCTTCCCTGTGCCACTCTCTTGTGTTATGGCACATGTTAAGCCGTGCCACATTCATCCCTCCCGATGCCAACTTCTCTAAATCCTCCAGAGAGCAACATGCTGGTCCTATTGTGCACACCAGCTTGGTCTTCCTCAAACCTAAAAAACCCTTTTCTTTCAGCTCCCCTTCAGTCACCAGATCAAGCTTCAAATAACCTTCCAGACCCTTCAAATCGGCCGCTCTCTCTACAACTCCTACTCCCAATTGCATTTGCACTAGCAACCCAGCTCCACCCTTCCTTTTCTTCAACTTCCAAGCATCAAAAGAATCTCTCTGACTCGAAATTCTTGCACCAAAAACACCCCTCCTTTTAAAGTCAAGACCTGGTCTTTCCGTGATAATATGGTTACACATTCGAGCCAAATCTCCAACCACAGCCATGTTTCTACTTCTTCCTTTCCGGGCTGCTGGTTTGAACTTGTGTGGTCAAATTAAAGTTCAAGAATGCAGAAGGCAAGAAATGAAAAACCTGAACCTGATGATGATGTTCAGACTTTCTGAGGGATAATATATTGAAAACTCCGTCAAGAAAAGTATTTGTACAAAATATTTGGAAAGATCTTTTATGTTTACAAAGATTAATAATAATAATAATAATAACAAATCAACGGTGGGTTTAGTTGCATTAGAATATTCTGTTTTTCTATAGCATTGGAATAGAATACTCAATGGCAAAAGGAAGACAGTGTTCTAAATTCTAACGCTGGGCCTCCACAGATGATGTAAGTCCTAACTACTGCTGCGGCTGCGGCTACGGCTCAAGTTTTTGCTCTCAGTTGTTTGTTCTTGGAAATTAAGGACGATGGAAAAATGCGCTATTCACAGCTGTTCTAATTTAACTGTCAAGAAACAACCCTTCCATTTCCAGATTAAAGGATATTAGTAAGTTTCACTACTTCATTAGGGTCGTATTGTTGCAGTTATGTCGTTACACGTGACCTAGGGTTTTAAGTTGTGGCTGACATTGTATTTTTACTACTATATGACATTTGGTCTAATAATATGGTCTAATGAAATGCGCCTCACAAGTATTACGAAGAATATTGAATTGAAATATCGATTTATGTAATCAAATATTACCAAAAAAATAATCATTGTGATTTTGTTTTTTTAATTTTAATTTTTTTTGTTCTCAAACTCGTAGTTGCAACTTCTTGAGTCTACTTTGTGATTTAAGTCAAGAAGGTGTAAGTTCAGTTAGTAGGGATCTCACTTATAAAAAGTTTATGACTTCGAGACACGACAAAAATAAAAATATCTCAAAATTTCAAAAAAAAAAAAAAGAATTATAAGATTTTAAATTAATAAAAAATTAAATTAAAATATAATTTAAATTTTATTATAAATAAAAAGATGTAATAATAAGCTTATAGTAAAAATAAAAATAATTAGTACTGGTTTTGACAAATTTTTGAAATTGAATAGCAGACAGTTGTTGCTCTTCCATTCTATTTTCTTTTATTCTGTTCTTTTAAATAAACAAAGGTTAGAGAAGAGTACGAATTTTGGAAGTGTTTTTTTTTTTTTTTTTTTTTTTTTGATAACCGAATGTTGGAAGTGGTATTATCATAGGAGCTAACCCCCTAACCCCAAATAGATGCTTCCATATCTTCTTCTACGCAACAAATCTTAATCCTCTTTTCCTCTGCATTCTTATTCCTCTCTTTTTTTCCGCCATTTATCTTCAACCAAATTTAGCTAACCGATAAACAACTGAAATTTATCAACAAATCATTCTCTAATCAATTCTGTTTTCAGTATTTCTAATTCACTTTCTATCTTATTCAAATTCTCTGCTTAGAGATTGATAGAATCTCTGAGGTTGGACGGAGGCTATCGAATTTTGGATTATTGCTTCTTTTTTTTGTTTTTTTTT
>JAXGGT010000054.1:3733862-3754347 GCA_035583425.1 Marsdenia floribunda | reverse complement strand
TTTTTTTTGTTTTTTTTTTCCAGAAGAATTGCGTTTGTCGAGGTGAAATTTGGTGTTATTTCCCTCTAAATATGAGAATAAACGGAGAAATTTCTGCTAGACACGCTGATGATGATGAAGACGACGACGGAGAAAAGAGAGAAGAAGCTAGTGAATTGAGTTTGATTGGCAGCGTAGGGATTTCTACGCAGCAGACAAGACTTGTCGTCGGTTATGCTCTCACGTCTAAGAAGAAGAAGAGCTTCTTGCAACCTGAGCTTTTGACTTTAGCTCGGTAAGTTATTTCGACTACTGGCGTTAAATGCACCAATTTGATAATGGTATGATCCTTCTTTTGCATTTCTTCTTAGTTTGCTTTGTTTTGAAACGATTTCGTACGTCTCGAGTCAATCTTCATGGCTTCCTTTTTGCTGTTTCAGACTATTATATACATGCATCTTCGCTTTAACTCTTCAAGCAAATGACGTTTCTGATGTATCTCAATTAATTGATCATTGCACAATTTCCTTGATTGTTTATTGAATTTGAAACCTATATGAGACTGAATTATTGAGTGTGCATTATTTATCTTGCACACTAAGCAAGTTTCAATTATGTTTTTCCTAACTTCAGCTTTTCACCGGATAGATACAGTTATATTTAGCGATTTGCATGACTTACTAATTATCTGATTGTGTGTATGTGAATGTTCATTAATTAATAGTGTTTACTCCCTCTTTCCTGACTGTCCTGTAGTCTTCATTTTTTCTTGAGCTTGACTGTGATTCATCTGGCTTGACTTCAACTATCTTGGCTATTCTGAAGTCAGATATGGATCAGTGTCGCATAAATTTTTGTTTGACAAAACCATACAAGCCTATGCAAATCAATGTACTCATAGTTCGTTTCCTCCTGTTCCCAATGATGTTCATCGTTGTAAATTTTTTCTTTCTGTTCAGCATCTTAGCGTTTTTCATTGTGACACAATTCATTAGTCGGCCAAACTTATAATCAGCTGCACCTTTGGTTCAGGAGTAAGGGAATTTTATTTGTTGCCATTGATCCAAAGCAGCCATTATCTGATCAAGGTCCTTTTGACGTTGTTTTGCATAAGGTAAGTATATATAGTATTACAACATTCCTTTTCTCCAGGTTCGTGATTATATTCATAGCTATATCTCATCTTAGTTCTTGTTTCAGCTCCGAAGTTTCATATTTACCTTGTCTTTCTCAGGCTTTAAGGATATAAAATTTTCTACTCATTCTGTCTTGTATTAGACTTTCATAATCCTTTAAAAGTCTCCTGATATTTTAGTTTACACAACTCCTAAGGAATATATATTTTCTAGCACTTGATATTTTCTTTGTTGTCCTCTTAATGTTAATTAGAGTATTGGATGTAGAATTTATAATTTCATGTCGTGTCAATTTTCATGAATTCCTTTTTTTTTTCAATTCCAGACTGTTTTGGGTTAGTCAAAGGGAGCTGATAATTTGCCTCACTAAATCCTTCTATATTCTGGTTTCTTAGTCTGAGACTGCAATTTTTCTCCTACCCTACTTTTTACGTGTTAGTGTCATAAGTGTTTTTTTTTTTTTTTTTCTTTTTCTTTTTTGGTAAGTAGTGTCATAAGTTCTTATTATATTATACATCCTCAGTCTAAAAATTGAATGCTCCATCTTGTCTTTGTAGCTACAACTAAAGAGGGTCTCATATATGAATTATCATCTTATCATTATGGATTATTAGTACTTGCTAATACCCTAAACTGTTGGGTGCTGACAATTAAGTATACTACTAGTTTTACATGTGATAACTAAATACCAATTTTGATTGAAAATTGGACAATTTCATCAAAAAATATACTCACATGTCAGTTTATTTATTTAGAGATAAATTTGAACTTTTAGGAAATAAATAATTAACACAAGGTAAATTAGTTCACTCTTCTTGTAGTTTTCAAATTTGTCTCAAACATTCCATAGATAAAAATGACACTTAGCTAGTGTTTTCAGTAAAATCTATCCAACATAATAATAGTGGTACTTAACTCTTAGGATCCCTACTGCTTAGGGTATTAACAAGTACTTAAACTTATTATTATTAATGTCAGTAGTGGAACCTATGTGTTAAGTGGGATATGATTCACTAAAGAAAAAATGTTAATTGTAGAATTTTAGATGAAAATATATTTATGTTATAGGAAATGACAGAGAGGCATATCAAAATATCAATGTGGATGTTCAATTTTGGACAGGAGGAGTATGTAAATACCGTTCTTTTCTTTTCATTTTTTTTTTTTTTTTTTGAATTAGTGCCCAGGAAATACTGTGTTTCTTCCTGTTTTTTCCGGGCATTATGTGGTAAATGTTCATATTCAATCATTTGCAGATTTGCATGCACATTCCTATTTTTTCTGTGCATTATGTGGCATTGGGAGGGTAAATATTTTTATTCAAGTAGTTGCATATTTTGCATGATATGCATGTGCACCTTTTGTACTCTGTTATCTTCGTGTTAATGTGTCAGACTTATAAATTGGGACATCAGGGAAATCAGAGGTATAACTTGGGTGAAAAATGTGACTTCTCTTCTATATTGATTGGTGCTTTTAAGTTTTCTTGAGGGTACTTTCTTTGTCTATGTATCTTATTGTTTGTTTCTGATTTCAGTTGGCAGGAAAGGAGTGGAGCCAGATAATCGAGGTTTGTAATCTAAACCTGCACAAAACTATATGATGTTTTTCCATCATGTGAAAGTCCATCTCTTGCTAGTATATGAATATAATTCCTACAAATTCTGCCAAAGATGGTGATTGGTTGAAATCCAATCATCTAAGGCTTAGAACTCATTTTTGTCTGACATAATTTGCAGACTTTGCTTCTTCCATCATGAGTTTTTTATGATCAGATAGTGAGTACAGTTCCTCAGGAAAATGGAGCAACTGAGGTTTTACTATTTGAGAACCATATAACTTGCTCAGGAAATGCTAAACTTAGTTGTCTATGGGATATCTATTTTCTTTAGTTCTATGTTGATTTCTCTTTACTTGTCTGAGTACACTTGGTGAATGAACTTCAAGGTTTGTGATGTAGTGCTGTTTTGAAACTTAATTCGGGATATGTACTCTATTCTATATAAAAGGTTTGTGCAATTGTTGAGATACAATCCTCAGAGGTTCTATACAGTTGATGTTCTTGCATTTTAATCAAGGTTTTGTGTCTTTTGAAATTATCATTATGTGTGTTGTTTTTTTTTTTCACTTGTACAAAGCATGAATTATCCTTGTTGTATATGTTTTGCAGAAAAATGTGCACCAACTTGATTTTCTAAAGTCTTAATTCACTATGCAGCTGATACACCTGAAATGGTCAAAAAGCATTCGTTACCAATTTAAATAATTGCTATTTACATGTATGTGTAATATAATAATACGTAGATAGGGAAGTTCCTACATTTTAAGAACAAGAACAAGGTACATGCTAATGCAGATGAGAGTACTTGCTTTAGGCTAAAGAGCTGAACTAGTGAATTTTCAAAATAATAGCAAAACTGTTATATTATTATTCTCTGACAAATCAGCTTGTCATCTTTATTAAAAACATGCTTTGATTCCTTCACCATTTTTTTTTTAATATATTTAAAAAAAAAAAAAAAAAAAAACATTTTCAGAATTTACTTTTATATCTGATATCTCAAAGTTCATCTTCATCATGCACTTTGTGTGATATCAGAAGCCTATTGTTGGTATAGGTTGTCTTGTGTTGCATTAATGGTACAAAGTTATACAGAGATCTGTAAATATCCGTATTCTCATCCTCTAATGTTCTACTATATTAAAAAGACAATAGCTAAAACCAGAAAAGAATATCAATCTCTTTTTTGTTCATAGCCTTTTGTATCTAGATGACTAACTCTTTGGTACTCTCTAATCCTTTCCATGCTTCAACTTTTATGTGCAATGGAAGTTTTAATTCTTATTTTCAATTTCTTTTATTTTGAAGGATTATGGACGAATACATCCTGATGTTATTATCCTTGATCCTCCTGAAGCTATAAAACATGTACAAAATCGTCAGTCTATGCTCGAGGATGTTGCTAATCTTAAGTTGCCCGATTTCCATGGTACTTCTTGAATTTTGGTTATTCGCTTTTTTTTTTTTTTTTTCTTCCTTTTTCTTTTGACTTTTTCATGTGGATGTGTGCAGCATGCTTTCTTGGTTGTTTAGCTATCACTGTTATGTTGGGTGTTTTTAACTTAAATGCCGTTCACATAATGGGGCTTTTCATTGCTTGGCTATGTTCTTGTTAGGCAAAGTAACTGTTCCGAGGCAATTGGTTTTCACAAAAGATCCATCTTTGATTCCAGATGAAGTTACTATGGAGGGTCTTAAACTACCCTTAGGTAATGCTTTCTGCATTGTAACTTCTTCCTTAGTATTTCCTTTTGATGGCTGTCTAAATGATCTTTGAGCCAGACCAATGCTTAATTGTGGACTTTGGCATGCTCTTCAGGAAACTTTTCCATGACAACTCCCATGGTTGATATGAATTTATAAATTTATTCTTTCCATTATTGTGTTTTAATTTGGACATACAAAAAGATTCATATAAATGTCAGGCAATAAGTTCACTGCAACATCATCAAATTCAATTTGTATTTTTCAGTTGCAAAACCACTGTTAGTTGATGGAAGCGCCAAGTCCCATGAAATGTTCCTTGCTTACGATAAAACTTCTCTTGCTAAACTTGAGCCACCTTTGGTTTTACAGGAGTTTGTCAATCATGGTACTTGATATTTTCTAATCCAAATTCATTTTCATAATTTTAATATAAAATCTTTCTCTTTTAACCATATTGAGATATTACTTTGACTGGTTCTTTTCTTTTCTTTTCTTTTTTTTTTTCACTCCTCTCTCTCCTTTTCTGTTTTTTGATTGCTTATAGGTGGTGTGCTGTTCAAAGTCTATATTATTGGGGAATCCATCAAAGTTGTTAAACGTTTCTCCTTACCGGATGTATGTAAACGTGAATTATCGAAAATTGCTGGTGTATTTCCTTTCCCGAGGGTTTCATGTGCTGCAGCATCTGCAGATGGTGCTGATCTAGATCCCATGGTTGCTGGTGAGTTATAAGATCTGTTGTATGTATATATATACATATATTATATAAAGAAATTTCTTGATGTGTTACTTAACTTGTGGATTGTGTTGCTTCAGTACACTAGTGGATCATGATCTATAACTTGATGTGCTATTATGGCACTATGTAAGAGGGAAAATATATGAAAATTAGCCTAATCAGTCCCTGTTCAAATTTTGGTAGGCCAATTAAGCCCTGTTAGGTCTACTAAGTCCTTCACCATCCAATAGTTTTGGGTCACATGACCTGGCATTATGAGAAAAAATTGCAATTCTTTAAAATTTTCAACCAACCTAACCCTTAATGAAAGTCAATGTGTGATATCAAATATGTTTCTTCGGTGGTTGAATTGGGTGGGAATTTAAGAAATTTCAATTTTATCCTCCTAGTTGGCCAATTTAAAATACAATGGAGATTAATCAGTCTTAATTTTCGAAAATATAATTCAGACTTGAGATACTCTCCCCATTCTGAAATAGCAGTTCAATAGAATTTCTTTGTTCTAAATTATCTGCCTAGCTTGGAAATCAAGTGTGAATTTCCAACATTATGATCCATTCTATATTCATCTAAACAATTACATAATTGATTCTTTTATTTTTCAAATTCTAATGTGGCAGTTCAGTTGTTTGCACTGCTAATTAATACAACCTAATCATTTTCTTAATCTTAGGACTATTATTTTAGAATTGAGGGAGAACATAGATAAACTAAATGTTCAACCTACCCTGCATTTAGAGTAAAATGTGCAAAATGATTTGCTATTTTAACAGTGTTTCTTCATGAGGTAGGTGTGGTCTTCCTAATTTTTCTTTTTTCTTCATGGAGGTGGACTGTGATTGAGATTGTTTCCACCTTTTTCCCCTAATTTTTCCTGTTAAGTGACTTGTTGGTCTAGTGTTGTATGTTTTAGGATTACTTGATCATCTAGACATGAAAGAGTTTTCTATCTGCAGAACCTCCACCTAGTCCTTTGCTGGAGAGGCTAGCAGAAGAGCTTCGAGTTCGTCTTGTAAGTCTTCTTACTGGAACTGTTGTTTTCTGCACTAGCTAATGCCTTCTTATGTTATGGTTTCATGTTTATGACTGGCTTATTTCCTCCAGGGACTGCAACTTTTCAACATTGACATTATTCGAGAGTATGGAACAAGAGACCTGTATTATGTGATTGACATCAACTATTTTCCTGGCAAGTCAAGAGTCTATCTCTCTTACCTTCTTCCTTTCGAATTACTTCCATGATTATCTCAACCTTGATGTGAGAGTTTATGGTTTCTGTTCTTCATGTTTGGCATATTATGCTCTACAACTCATTTTTGGCATGATTAAGATCTCAGAATTCTTCTAGCACAGATGAAATATTTAACTTAGATCCTGAGGCTACATGTGTTTGTATTTGCCTCCCTTGTCTATGAGATTGATAGTTCACATAGTTCATAGGAAATGGATTTCTGGTCAAATGAACTTTTCCTCATTTAACTAGTGAATTTTGGTTAGAAAAACATTAGTTGTGTTAATCAATGAATGGCTTTTCCAACTCCTGAGGATCATATGAGTATCTTTGTACGTAATTTCCAGTTTTATCTCAATCTTCACAATGATTAAAAGCAAAGCGGATTTTTCTAATTTTTGTCCTTAGTTTACTTGAGATTTATGTGAAGTTCTAGTGGTAGATTTACATTATGCCTTTTTTTTTCCAAGCCCTATTATGCTGCACATCTTAACCATTATGCATTCTATTTTTTTCACAACAGTCGAATAATCTGGGTTTGTTAATTACATTGTACCTCATAGTCTTCTTTAATAATTGACCAGATAACTTACAGTAAGATGCCTGCAAAAAAAAAAAAAAAAAACTTACAGTAAGGGTCGTTGCATTCTCTATTCGTTGTTCTTCCACTTCAGTGTTGTTTACCATCCAATTTTGACTTTTATGGGAAGTATAGTTCGAATTCAGTAATGACTTAATACGAGTAAGAAATTCTTTATTGCCTGATATATTTTATTAACCAAGCTGTGGGTTTGGGGTTCCTTTGTTCGTTGGTCAGCTTGGAGGTTCCTATGCATGTATAGGGATTTAATTAGACAATAACTGTTTCTTGCTATTGATGATGATGTTATATTATTATGGAGTCTGTCTAGCAACCAAAATGTTTTCTCACAAACGGGTTACTCTTACCTTTGTTCCTGAATAGTGGCCTTCTGATATTGCAGGATATGGAAAAATGCCAGAATACGAACATGTATTTACAGATTTTCTTCTTGGCCTTGAGCAACGCAAATACAAGTAAGTTCCCGTCATGTAGCCATGGAATCATATGAATTGATAAGTATTGTATGAGTCTGGCAATATCTCAATTAGGCTCTATATATGAGTTAGACAATAGGTGTTTATTTCGCTGCTGTCATTCTTGCAGAGTGAAAAATTGATTGTATATTCTTCATAATATTATAGCTAACAAGTTATAAATTTGATTCATTTAAGCTGCAATTCATTTAAGCTGCAATTATTTTGGATTAAAATTTCAGATTTTATTTATCTAGAAAGTAAAATTTTAAGCAGTCAACTAAAATGTCAAAAAAGATTAACTTAATAGTAACATCTTCACTTATGATTCAATTATGAGTTCAAAGATAAAAATGTCTCAAATTTTCAAGGGGAAAAAAAAAACAAAAACCTAAAATTTTAATATTTAAACTTCAAGTTACATTCTCTTTTTATCCTTTTAATTAATGTTTAAACTTATTAAACTCATTAAATATATATATATATATTTTAAAATAATATATTTCTCAGAGATAGCAGAGAATATACATAAATGATTAATTTGACCTCTCAGCCTTTGCAACTATCTATCTATATACAAAACCATTGATTATACTAAATAAGAAAAAGTGACAATGCTGAGACCTCTATTTACATGACATCTACAGAGCCCAAAGTGTTGTACATCAAACTCACCAAAATGGACACCACCTGGAAACATTCAGCCGGAACTTTGGTTAGATAAAATATTGAATTGGTTTGTAAAAATGAAGCCGCAACAAGATATTCTTCTCTTTCTATGCAATTTCTCACAGGCGGTTGTGTGTGCGGGTGTTTCTACCATACATAAATTGCCTAAATGGAGTCATTTTAAGTAAGATGATAGGTCAATTTCCTGGCAAGCATTTAGTGGCTTGGACTAGAGCATTTGATCTAGAATTTGAGAGAAATCATTTGAGATCTCTTGAAATGTTAATTTTGGGGTCCAAAAGGGGGGCATTTTAACTATCAGTTGAGTATGCAACAACGAAGGAAGGAAAATTTTACACGCTTACCCAACATAATTCTGGCACAGGTTCTCATGTGATGTTGCCTGGAGAATAAGTTTTTGAACTTGCAACTTGACAGATAAGCCATGTTCAGGTTCACGAGTATCACCAGAAATAAGTGCACTCTGGTCAAGTACATGCTGCATAGAGCTGTTTGATATGGATGAACAGTTGGAAAAGTCACGCCCAGTTAATTTGTTACTCATTCGTGCCATGACAACAACAGCACGCTCATTCAGAACTTCATTGGCATCCCCCAGTTGATTGACAGCCTATAATGATCTTGAAATCGTGAGCAACAAAGCATATTAAGGGAATTCAATATCACAGGATTGACCACCACCTGAAGGAGTTCTCGCTCTCGAGCACCTCGTGGAGGATGTAGGAGCTCCCTGTTCTGAGAAGATTCATCACTATTGACAACTGCAGGGACATGAGCACTTGCGAGAGCAGACATCTGTGGGACTTCGTTGAAATTGAACAGACGCCAGTTGATAAGAGGATCATGAACAAATGCCTGCAAAAGAAGCAGAATGCATCATCTACCGAAATCCTGACGGGAACTTGTGAATCCCTCTCTTAAATTGAACCAAGAAGCCAAAAAATATAAATAGAAAAAAATGGGAGGAGTTTTCACTCATCTTCTTTCTATCTAAAATACTCAACCTATGGTGACGAATGGTGAATGGAAAAGAAAAGAAAATGAAAGAAACGGCTGTTCTATACCTCCATCATGGCCATAACACTATCTTTATGTGTCCTTAGTACTTGCATCACATTTTCACATGTCGAGCGGAAGTTGCCTTCAATACCACTAACTTCCATAGCTTTAACGAGCATTCTAGTGAGGCGGAAAGGAACCTGAAGCATAATCATTCGTAAGGAGGGTCCAAAAAGGCATTTCTGCCATAAGACAGCAGAAATGAGGAGATTTAAGCCAAGGCAGCAAAAAATTGCAGATCCACAAACCTTTTCAGGGAATTTTTCCCTATTCATAGAGGCTTCAAAACAATCTCCAAAATCAATGTGCAATATCTTCCCACTACCAAAAGCATCACTGATTGTGAATACACACCCACAAGCTAAGCCAATAACAAATTAACTAGTAGCAAAGAAGTACCTGTAGCGATGTAACATGAGATTACTTGGATGTCGATCACCTAAGCCAAGTAGGTAACCAACCTGATTGAGGAAAGACAAGTCATTTTAAAATTCTTCTAGATTCACAAGTCAAACCTAAAATTAAATATTGAAGTAAACAGAAGAGAGAGTGCTACAGAACGACTCTCTCTGCAGGTGAGTCAGGCAAGATGGATAGTCAACAATGCCAGGAAAAGGATCCATTTACCATGCTCATAACAGCTAAACTTCTTGTGTAATTTGTCCTCCTATCCAGCCAAACCTCAGATGTGCGGCTCTTCAACCACAGCACCTGTATGGTCACCTTTAGGATGTAAAATGTTTGCATATATGCATCACATAAACACTTGCAACAATCATATAAAGGTGAAGCGTGAGGATAGAGAGGAAGCAACTACTTTCCACATGTTACTTACTCTAGATAGGTCATTTCCTTCTGTGTTATGAAGAGCATACTCAAAGACCTCAACTTTTGCTACAAGTGGCAAATGATCATAATCCGGAGCAAAACTCAACATAAGTTTGTGCTCTTGATTTAGAGTAATCTGCAGAGTTGGGGCTAAGTCAAATAGCTTGTCCAAAACACAAAAGGAGAAACAAAAAATGAGGAAAAAGTAGGAAGCAAGACAAACCTTGCGAGCATCCCTGTACTCTCGAATAAGATGATGCAGGGTGTCACAATTCGGAACCCATCCTATCAAACCACTATTTGGCGATAATGGAATCACTGAATACCGTTGAATAGAAAGATCTTTCTCTTGGGTCTTTCGAGAATTCTCCAAGAGGGTATTCACCAAACCAAAGAGCTGATAGGTATGTAGAATATCAATATTATACAGGTATCAAATGCAAAATAAAGTTATGTAAATCTAAATAACACAAGCATATATTTGAGGAGAACCTCAAAATCTAAAATATAAAAATAAGAGAAATAGTATACATGGAACAGAGGAATCAAAAGCAATTTACAACCTGCATGACCCGTTCATCCTGGCGGAGATCTTCATGTCCCTTCAGCAAAAAAGCGTGATCTTCCCCATCACTACCATGAATTGTCAGTTTCCTTGGTCGTTGTTTGGATGTAATCACAACAAGCTGGTCCGCAAAAGATGCAATAGTCACAACTAGTGAATCTGAATAACATAATCACCATGTTAACGAAATGCTGAGGCCAAAAAGCCCGAGTGTCAACCCGCTCATCCAACTCAACAGTGATATGAGTTACCTGCTCGATAGGTTCCAGGGACAGCCAACTCCAGATCACGGCACTCCAACAATTCTGGAGAAACAGACTGATCCAAATGAAAAGGTGACAGTAACATTAGTCTTGAGGAGACAAAAGCCATAAAACAAGAGAACACATTTTTGTTCCATACCTGCAAGTCCAGGGTTGTAAGACTCTGAAGCTGTTTATCTATCCTCCTGAAAACATGATAATAAAGATCCCAAGCCTGGTTTCATGGTGGTACAACTCATCAGTGTCCATTAATGTATTATGAAAAAAATATGAGTATATAATTCACAAAAAGTTTTCCCATAAATGAAGTATAAAACCAGAAGCAGATTTAAAAATTAAAGTGTTAACACCCCTTAAACCTAATGCAAAACAGCATGAATCTAATGATAAAATGTTGTCATCTGTTATCATCACTGCAAGAATTATCTGTACTCGGCCTTCATGGTGGGTGCAAGTTCAAGCAAAACATAATTCCTACCTGTGCTACATGACAGGAAATTCAAAAAAGGGGCAGGGGGGGGGGGGGGGGGGGGGGTAAAAGGACAAAAGATTTGTAAGTCCTGGGAAGAATTCTCACTAAACCAAGCTAAATGAATTGGGAGACAAACTATGCAGATTCTACAGGGGAGTCACAGATACGGAGATTGAGATTTTCTTCCTAACCAGTTGGAGGAGTTCAGTGAAAATTTCGTAAACCAGGGATGTTTAAAGAACACAATATATGGCAGGAAGGGAAGTTACCAAAAGGACAAAGGCAAATAACATAAGCAGTGAGGTATAATGATTAAACAACTACATAAATACACCACATACAACATGGATAAACATTAAGAACATCAACTGGTAGAAGGGAGAATTATGGTGACACAGGAATGAGATAAGTTAAGGTCAAAGCAAAGCAACTTCCAATAAAATTTAAGCATAGGTCATCTCATACCTGAGTAAGTTCAGCATCTTTTCCAGTTCGCCGATACTTCATGCAGCATTCATAAGCCTCCAATAATTCATGCCGATATGCCTAATAACTCACTAAATTAATACATATTTAAAAAATATTTCTGGAAGAAAACATCCTTCGATTTATGGTATGCAAAGAGTAAATGATTATCATGTGCAAATTTTAGCTTGTTTATGAAAAATAACTACCTGAATGAAAGCTTTCTCCTTTATGGTTGTATCATTCCTCATTGCACCTTGCTCAAGCATCTCATGCAAAGGTTCCAATACCTTCAACATCCCCTCAATGTTATGCTCACCAAAGTAAAGACGGCTTGCCTCTTCCAGTGCTTCATGCCACATCTCATGCCAAAGTATTGCAACCCTGATCAATTCCTTAGATACAAGTTGTGCCTTCACAATAAAAGCCAACTATGTGAGATCACCACATTAAGTGCCTGATTTATATATAGAGAAAGACCATGATCATCATAACTATTTTCACCTGATCTACTAGCACACCGCTATGTTGTCGAACTTTATCAACAACTTCTTGAGCTGCAGCTCTACGTAAATTGCTAATAGACTTGCATGCCACAAGAAGAGGGTACATGAGAGCCTGTACAGGATTGTAAGCACATCTTAGTGACATTCTAAAGCAAATACTCCTGTGGTCCACAAATATGTCTCTTTAGACTATTAGAGAGAACATTAAATGGAAGATAATACTGAAAAAGGTACCATAATTATAGCTTGATTATATTAGAACAATTAGTAAGTTTGGGCACGAAGTTGAGACTAAAACAATCTATATTTTGGACGAAGGGAGTAATAACAAGGACATTTAATAATGATCAGGAAACAAAAGGTACAAAACAAGCTGTTAAAATAACTCTGGTAAAAGGACCACATAAAGGGAAGAGTACAAAAGTATCTTCCATTGGTCAACCAGGTACAAGATCAGAAGTGCCTTGCAGACACCTCTCCAAAACTATGCGCATGTATGGACAGAAAATCACAATGCAAATACCCTTTGCATGCAGATACTCCTTAAACTAAAAAATCTCTCATTTAAAAGCTTAAATTGTTTGTGAATTGTGTAATTTGAACATTCAACACTTTACACAAGTCATGTGATCTGGACATTCCTTTTTCCGTAAAGGTACTACTAAAAGGTGCTGAAAGAATTGAGTGGAGAACATTTCAATTTAGTACCATGTTAATTAATGCATCACTGAAAAACTTCACCTTTTAAGCAGTATGTGTTTTATAAATTTAAAACCATATCACGAAGGGATACATCAAGCATCACAATGCATCATAAAATTATCATACTCAATAAAGCAATGAACAAACCCCACAGAGAAAACTAGATGAGGCATCGAATTTATCTGGATGTTTCTGAGATGAAAGTATGATTTTCACTTCTTTTTTTTTTTTTTTTTTCTCCCAGTCAAGAAGAATGTTATGCAGCCAGTAAGAACATATAATGAAGTTTTGGAAATGAGTGTAGAATAATAAAATGAATAAAATGCATTGATCTCAAGTTTTTACAAGTTGCCACAAAAACAGTACACTGTTACTTAAATAGCTTGAAATTAAAAGCATAACAGCAGAAACCAAATGCAAAAATCCCACCAAAATAATTATGACCTAACAACAAAGCAACAATTATTACAGTGGCCATGGCATAAGAATTAAACTATTTATGACTACAGAAGGACCATCCAGAGAAAGGGGGGGAATGTTATCAAACCTGTGGATGGCTCTGTCCAATTCGCACTAACAGTGACTGTATCAGTTCTCTGACAGCATGGTTGTTTGAATGTATCCGGGCAATAATCTGAGGCAAAACAACCAACCATGTGTTGATATTAACATGTGTGAAACCTTTCTGCAGCGCCATTTGAACCTCTGAAGTTGCTCCATGGTTGAACCACAAAGTCAGGAGACGCAATATATCCTGAAAAAAGAAGAAACCCCAAAAACTAAGCAAAAACTAGCTGTAATGATCCAATCAGCAAAAAGCCCAACACTAAATGGTATAACTAAGGACACAATAAATTTAGCAGTGTTCAATACATTTTCTTGCAGCTTAAAACTTAACTTGCAGGCTGCATACAACACAAGGTTGATAATAATCATTTTTCAAAGCAAGCACAAAATTTTCTGTGCCAGGATACAAGAGCTATACACTTGCAGGCAATGTACATTTTCTTGTCACTGCTATGCATTTGGCTTAGTTACTAGCTTTATGCAAGAGGAATTAGTTCACAAGTGCGCATCTAAAAAATATGGAAAAGAAAAAAAAAAAAAACTAGTTTAAGGTACTTCTGAAGCAGGAACAGATTCTCAGATCTAGGTATCACCTGTAAGCTATCATCTACTCCTTTCGCATGAGCTGCACAAGCTATGGAGTGAAAATATCCATTAACTGCAGCTACAACATACTGAGCAGCAATACTTGGAAAACCTCTTACGGTGTAATGAGACATCACAGCAGTATTGAAGAGTGCCCATCTATGCCACGCTTTTGCCCATTTGGTTGCACAATGAGTAGCATTCCGGAATGCACTCAGAATTTCTGGAATTGGTCATAGTTCATTAATTGCACATGTATGCATGCATATGTATGGTTTTGTATGTGAGAGAGAGAGAACCTTGAATAGAGTCATCATCTAAACAAGGAGTAAGCGTCCACTGCCAATTTCCTAGTTTAAGATATACACGGGCAACTAGTGGTACATTGGAAGTACCCATGGAGCTAGCCTGACCGGCTGGCTGAAAACTTGGTGTTCTAGAAAGGTCAATTGCCAGATCCTAAGAAATTGCAGCAAGTGAAACAAGAAAGAAGATAATTAGTCATTGAAACATATTTTATATATTCAGTCATATTTTTTGCGTACCTGCAACCTAGCAAAGGCTTCTTTTCTTTTATGATCCTCCCCTAGTGACCATTGGTATTTCAAGTAAGCTAACACCACTTGAGGAGCTCCATGTACTCGCACAGTTTCAGGTGTTGTGTCAGGATCAAACTACACGATATCAAGGGATTATATATCTAAACACAGAAAGAAAGAAAGAAAGAACAACATATATATACACAAACACATTAAATTCAACAGCAGTGTAACTAACCTGTAAAAGTTTAGTCAAAGTAGATTTAGCCTGACTTATTCGGCCATTTTTACGGCATAGGGAGGCAAATTTGGTCCAGGTTTCTGTGTCTTCGGTAGGAGGCAAAACAAGAGCCCTAACTGCAAGGATTGCTTGCCAAAACTACAAGTTCAACAAAGGTAAATGCAAATACAGCTACATTAGATGGCCATGATAAAGATAGGAGAGAATTCTTTTACTTAATCTTAAAGCAAGTTATTGAAACCCTCAGGGAATTGTATGTTCAATTGATTCTGAAATCTAGGTTCAATGAGTAAAGTAAGATGTCAATATCTCCCTTAATCTATTACCTCCATGACTCCAACCATCACCATCTGACTAGCGGAAAAAGGGAAACAAAACTACTGTTCTTAAACAGTACAATGTTAACAAGGACGGTGAGGGGTCAAAAGATGGGTTTCTACAGTAATTTTGCATACCCATTAACCTTAGGAATATTAAAAGCTGTAAATGTATAAATTTTGCCCCTCCCAATCAACTTAAACTTTTAGATGAAGAGATCCCATGTTCAAGCCTTGACTCCACCCTGTTTGTTGGTTATTTTCCACGTTTTAAGCCTATTAGACATAATTTATGTTCAGCCCACACTTGGGAAGTGTGTGAAGTGTATAAAGTTAACTCCTCTCTATTAGTTTAACCTTTAAGATAAAAATTTAACGAAAGCAAATTAATAAGACCAGCTATATATGTCATAAAAATTTTAGAGTTAAATGTGAATAGTGTGGCTGACAGGAAGATTCTATATAAGATAATTCAGGGGGAAAAAATTGTTTAAGAAAGTTCAAGCATTTTAAAGTAGATAACGTTTGCAGGATACAAGAAAGGCTTATGTAGCAAGCATCATAGAAGTTTCAGATAAGGCCTTAGTTGTAGATATCAACGCTAATTCTAACTATTCTTTTGTTATAGTAGATCCCATTTGGGATTTCAAGACCAGCTTCAAGGTAGAGGGAAAAAAATAGCTATGAGAAGCACTACTCAAGAAAAGTCTAAAACTGGCCTTATTTTTGCAATTTATCAAAAATATGCTCCCTCCCTCCAAAATTAATTGTCCAATTTTATATTTTCCTATTTTAAGAGCGATGGGCGAGTTTTCAAGTTTTCTTATCAAAACCTTTAGTAAATCCAAAATTAACAAAAAACAAAGACTCTAAAATTCAATCCTACAAAATAAGAAGCAAGCTCAACAAGGTCATACCTCAACATTACGTTTTGCACCTTTTATCCGTTCATTCCACATGTTGCGAATAAGGGCCCTTCGTTCCTCAGCAACACGAGTTCCCACAGGCAGAGTACAGTACTCAATAACCTATTTTGAAAAGAAGAAAATAAGTTGAAAATATCAGAAGCGCAAGTAGGCAGCAAGACATGTGCAAAACAGACACACATAGAAGTGGAAAGGAAATCTAAGATTATATAACAGGGCAAAAGTACCTCTTCTAACTCAGACAACTGCTGAACACGAACCATATTGCTGTATGCACGATCATAGCTCTCAAGAACCTAATAACGTATTAAATATAGGCACTGAGAGATTTTTAATAAATTATTTCAAAAAAAAAAAAAAGAAAAAAAAAATTTCCATCGAGCAACAAGAATAAAAAAATCCAATTCTAAAACGTGTTAGAAGCCATTTCAATATCAGAAAAAATTTTAGCCTCCATATCGTTTGAAGACATTAAAACATAGGCATTATAGGAGTCTCCACACAATCAATCACTGAAATAGTTGGAAACAAAATTAAATAAGATGTTGCATTTAAAAATATATACACATATAGAAGTAAATGAGCTACTACTCATAATTTAGTAGTTCCATGAAAGATAAAACAAAAAGACATGGCTGATTAATACTTAGCACGATGACAGCCATGAACCAGAAGTCACATTCTTCAAGTTTCAAAAACCAGTTGATGAATTTATATCTCCACAGGATACATGCTGAATGCAAACTAGGCCCAGTGATTAAGATTTCCTATTCAGGATATTACAGTCAGAGACTTGATAATAAAAGATTATAAAAGAAGTTAGCTTACCAATGCCGCAAGCTCTGTAGCTAAACATCTCCTTGCTCTTTCAACATATTCTCGTGCTTCATCATACTAGCAAAAATCAAAATTCAGAAAAATCATAATCATCAGTTGTAAGCCCCAAGTCCCAAAGTCCCTAAGATCAAAAATAAAATATTACCTTTCCCCGACGAACTAAAAGAACTGCTCTAAAAAATGTTCCATTACTACTTCCGTCACCACTTGCTGCAGTATTTCCTAAAACACGTAATCTGGTTTCATCACCATCATCAAGTCGAGAAACATATTCTGCCATTTGATCCCACTCGCCCATGTTCCAAGCAGCATTAGCAGCCTGAATTCATCATTTCATGAGTCCCAGACAAAAAGGAGTGAACCAATTTATATCTTGACAACAAAATTGAAGGCGAAGTGAACCATTGGTGCCATCTCCAATCTTGCAGCAGGCTCAGCAGGTGTCCAAAATTCCTTGCATAGATTGTTAAGCTCTTCCCAGCGAGCTAATGCAGCAAGGCATCTCATTCGACCTTTTAAAGAACAGAATTGAAGGAACAAATAATTCTCGTCAGCACAAACAAATAACATTTTTTGCATGGACAGAAAGTGAAAATTAGAGAGAGAGAGAGAGAGAAAAAAAAGAGAAAGAAAGACATGCTCATCAGCATAAGCCAATCATACCTATTAGCATGGGTGGAGTGCAAACTCCAGCTAAATAGTAACAGAAATGTGTGTCACATAAATGAACAGAACGAAAACAAACACTTAAAGTGACAAAGATTTCCACCATTAAGATCAGTTATCTAAACCTATAAGATGATCTAGCATGACAAACTGGAACCAATATTTAAGCTAAAAAGAAACTTCACTATTCCCCAAAAAAGAGAGGGGGGCTGTGTTGAATCAGACATTCTAACCCATTAACATTCTTCTTCTCAAAAGCAAATGAGAGAAAATGAAGTATAAGCACAGACTGTCTTCAAATTATCATCAGGGCAAACCTAGAGTAGCATCCAAAAGAAGATGAGGATTGGTTGCCTGAGAGGCCTTAGCAGTGTATGCTTTCAGGGCATCATCCCAACGTTGCAGCTTTGCATACCTTAAAATGTCAAAGTTCACAAATGTTAGAATTTTCTTTTTCGGTAGATCATATGAAAATGTTTGATCCAGATCACATCAAAGTTCAAACATATAATATGTATAAAATGATGGAGCAGAGTGTATATTTTGCACCATGACTCCTTCAATTGAACACCAAGATGTTGTTGTGCATAGGTCAATATTCCAACCGCAGCCTAAGCAAACAATCACAAAGAAGATATAATATTGATTCGGCAGGAAATCATGGAAACAGTGCTTAAATGGCTAACAAAGACCTCATGCTGATGTAACTGGTTATTTATATGAATAAGTGCTTCAACCACAGCAACAGGATTGGCATCCATCCTATTTAAGCGAGCTCCTTCAAATTCCATTTCCTTATAGTGTAGAGCTTTTGCAAATGCTCGGCACTAAAATGAAAAAAGATGTCAAGGAAATGAAGCACGAAAAAAAAATGGTAGTCCAGATTGGAATTATTTGAAGAAAAAACTCACTTTCTCTGCAAGAGCACCAAGGAGACGGATGTCAATAGGAAGAGGTCTTTCATCATGTTCCATGAACTCAGCCTGCAAAATTGGTTGTTGCATTAAATAGATAAGGATGTCATGCAGGAAGCCCTTGAAGACTTAAATGCAAGAAAAACCCAGGAAGCTTAAAATTCAAGAATATTGACAAAAATTTGAATGCTGTCATACATACACACTTCCAGAACCCTACCATTCCCCATTCCTCATATAAATAAATAAATGGACAAAGAAAAAGAAATAGCGACAGAGATGAAAAATGGCTCTCAAAAGAACTGCACAACTTGCACCCAAACTAATTTGCTCTCCTTGCAGGCAACAAAAACATACCAAATTTAGAAGTGTTGCAAGGATTTCAGGAGGAATATTTGGGGAAGAAAATGCCATCTCCAAGCTTCTTACTAGCTGCTTTTGACTGGTCTCATTCAAATGTGACCAGCAGCTAACAAAACCAGCTGCAAAAAGTTCCCGGCCAACAAAAGGCTGCCAATACACATTGTTAAACAACCAATCACCAACACTACTGTTTCTAATTGAACTGGTCAATGGATAGGGAAGGGAAGAGAAGAAGGATATTGATAAGTAAGAAAGATGAGGTTTAAAAGAAACCAAAAATACCTGCAGCTGTGCAAGTCTTGCACATGTTCTGAGTGCAGGGGAAGGAGACTCCTTCAAGAGTTCAATGCTGAAATGACGCATCCATTCTGCCCAGTCCTCCTTTGTACTTCGATTAGAAGCCTCACCAGCAGTACGCAGCCGACCATCATTAACCTGATGCAGTATGAATGCGTCAATTCTTCAAATTCTTCTTTGCCAGGTTGAAAAAATAAACAACTATCTAAAATATCATTCCCATTGCCAGCGAAATCATTAAGCAACCTATGAAGTGAAGAGACTCCAAATTTAGGTTAAAGCATCGTCAAAACAATACTTTCATTTTTCTTTTTTCACATCAAAACCAAACTGCCATTGACTGGGTAGCAGCTATTCAATACTCAACCAATTAATTACCACAAATACAAAGGAGATAACAAGCCCCTGATCAAGAAAACTATTGCTGTGACTTCACCACATTGTAAAAGAAAATTCCCACATAAGTGAGAGATTTATTGATACAATCAATCTTTTTTAAAATCAACAGTAAGACTTTCCCAGGAGGTCAAAAATTAACCATATATAAGATGGCGGACCAACAGCATCTCCATTCTCTATGGTCATGTTTGAAGGATCTCACTATTGAGATGGAATCTACCAATGGACTTATGCCATGTGCTATGAAAACATCATTTTTCCATGATACAGGTCTAATTGGAATGAATTGGATGAATAATTTCTTTATTCTTTTAAAATTCTGATTTATAGCATGATACTAGATCATCTCGTTCCACGCATATAAGCATTGTGGCGCCTAAAAGAAAACTAAGCAAATCATTGATATTCAAAGTTCCAAGAAAAGAGAAAAGAACAACAAAACCTGATGGCTTCTTAGCTGACGGTGCACATCAATTCCATCATCATTGTCATTCTCCATATCACTTAAAGGATCACTGATGACATCAACAAGAAGCCTCTTATCCAGCCCTTGGGCTGCAGCACTTCCCATAATTAAAGGTTCACGCCTTTTTAGGCGCCCTTCAATTTCCTCAAATTCTGCATGCTGCATAATGAAGTATTTGATTCAGATATATTTGGTGAATTTTAATATGATAAAAATACAAAAAGGACTAACAAAAGTTGGAGATGCAAGCCAGAGAAAGAAAAAGTGAGGAGCACCACGCACCCTCAAATGATGTTTCACCATAAGCTTGTGAATGGATGGGATGAAGATGGTGAAGTCTTCTCCCACAGCATGAGCTAAACAGCTAAGTGCATCAAGTGCATCTTTTCTAAGCTCATCATTTTTCCTG
>JAXGGT010000054.1:3721760-3733762 GCA_035583425.1 Marsdenia floribunda | reverse complement strand
TGAAGTCTTCTCCCACAGCATGAGCTAAACAGCTAAGTGCATCAAGTGCATCTTTTCTAAGCTCATCATTTTTCCTGGAAGTATTAAAAAGAGGAAACTTGGAGAAAATTCCATTCACAAAACCAAATGAAGGGTAGAACTTTCCTTTTAACTTGAGCACACATTAATTTTTTTGTATAGAGGATCCCCCTACCTTCCCCTCCATTTTTACATTATAAATGCATGATTAATCAATTCAAAGTATCCTACACGTACAAATTAAACCAAACCATAAATTAAACACAAGCTATTTTCTGGCATGTTAAATTATGTTACATTCAGGATAAGCTCATGAGAAGCCACAAATGGAATTTTTAGACAAAACTACAAGGCAAGAAGCAGAACATGAGTAGGTGCGGTATTCTCAAGGAAACTGAATTTTCAGCACAATTCACAGGGGGAAGAAAAAATGAATGAGGTGGGGGTAGGGGCAAAAGCAAATCAATCTAGTAGAGTTGAAGTAAAAGTACAAAACATGACAAAATTCCTGAAAAGCAATTATAGGTAAAAGATGTAAGAAAAGACCAAAAACAAAAAACAAGAATGATCAACAGAGAGGAGATCAGACCCATCCAAAACAAGCTTCAATTGATGCACAAGAGCCGAAATGTGACCTGTAACCTAGTGAACAAATTAACAAAGAAAATATTAGAGAGAGTGGACGATGATACTTTATAAATTACCAACATCCAGTAGATAATACAATTATCTACCTGCACACGAGGGATCAATCTAGTCAGAGTTTTTATAGCAGCACGCCTAACATCCATGGATGCATCCACTTTAAACAATCTAATAAGTGCAGGTAGAAGTAGATGCATATGCTCATCCAATGTCCCTGCAACACAAGCTTGTATGAGATTTTTTAACATAAACAGTATACATAGCAACTGAGATAGTGAAAAAAGAATCTAAAACTGTCAAAAGAAACCAACTTACCACCAAATACTTCAATAGTGTGAAGAATGTCCAGGACATAAGTGTAGTCATTGGACCGCTCAGCATCACTAAGGACTTGAATGCAAGATGGAAGTGTAACAGGCAGATATGTCCTGAACTCATCATTCAGCGCCAAACAAAGTTGCTCAACTAGATGCAGAATCTAAAGCATATAGTGTCAAAAAAACAGAAAAGAAATTGTTAGATTATTCTCACATGCAACATAAAAAATGACTTTCTCAAATAATGGAAACATAATTTCACTGAATCAAAAGCATGGTTACCGGATATCCATGTACAGGCCTACTAGAAGCAGGCAAACTGAAAGATGACCATAGCTCAGATATCAATGCGAGCAGTTCTGGCAGATATTTACGAATATGCTGCACATGCACAACAGGTTTATATGGCCCGTCTAATTGCAACTAAAGAGAAACAAGATGGAAAAATATGAAGCCAAATGCATAAATATACCTGGCGCACTATAGAAACCAAGGTTCCTAACTTCCAAGTTATGAACTCTTTGAGACCATCTTCACATGAACGAACAGTATGAAAGAGGTCAGGCAAAACCTACAGATTAAATGCATAACAAGTCAACTACTGATTCCATTAAAATCTAATGCAAGGATCTCTCTACGAAAGTCAATTTTCCACCAACAGATAATCTTCTCCTTCAACATAAGGTAAAATGTATCTTGCTATAGAAAATTCTTTCAGCAGGGGTGTTCAGAGTTCACAAATAACACATGAACATGGATCTTGGCATTAGTTTAGACATTGTATAGATAAGGGAACTGACTTTTCACTTGTAATGCTATCACCATTTACACGAGTTCATAATAGATTTCTCTCTCTCCAATCCAACTCCCTCCCCCCACAACCCCCACCCACCAAAAAAAAAAAAAAAAACTTCAAGTTATCCCTCATTTAGTCCTTGGAAGCAATAACTTATTGGTATTTTCTTATTCCTTGAATGCAAACTTCCCTCCTCCATGTCCAACATGGCAAAAAATAGTAGCCATAATGACAATATGTAATACAGTAATCACAGTAAAAAATTACACAATAAAAAATGAGAAAAGATGGGAGTAGGACAGAAATGGTAAGAATAGTGAACAAACCTTAGGCAAGTAGGGGACGGAGCCAAGACCCATTGACTAAGATAGAGGAAGAAATACAGAGAATGATTAGCTTTTCTGAACCAGATGGAAAAGATAAGTGGAAGGACAGGAGAATTAAGAGTACTGCAGAACAAACCTTAAATATAAACATAAGAGATCCAACCACTTTTTGATGGTAGCTAGACAAAGAAGGATCCCTGAGAATTTTCATAAGAGAATTGATAGCAACCTGAAGTAGTGTAGTCAAAAGTTAAATAGCCAGAGAAAATGAGCCAGGAAACACAAGAGTATATTAGTTTCAGGCCTCACTGTGGAATAATAATCTTCCGATGTTGCAAAAGATGGCCAAAGATCCATAGGCAACTCATCCATTGAGCGTATGTGTTGACCAGGATCATTGGCAGCTCGAGTAACTTCTCCATGAGACCCTTGTGAACTTTGCTGATTCCGTTTATGGGCATGGGGATCTAATGCTCCCATAATGCCAAGAACCTGTTATATGTCCAACATTGTCTTCTTTTTTATATTAAAAATAATATTAAAAAAAAAAAAAAAAACACCTAAAGACAAGATAGTTTAAACAAAGCAGCTGAGATCTAAATACCTTCAAAACTTCCCGTCTGGTAGACCATGCTAGCTCACCATTAAGTAGTTTCAATAGTAATCCTAGTAACTGAGGGTACTCGTTGTATGGACTAATTACATAACTGTACAAAGTCCAACCGAACTCGTGTAAGGCAAAATTTTCATACTTCATAAATTCCTCACAATTGCACAAGAAGGAATAATAGCATCGCTATATTAAGTCCAAGCACAATCATGTACACACAAAAATAATACACTATATAAAATCCTCAGAAGTGCACAACAATTCAAAACACCAAACCATGACAGAACAGGAATTGTGTTATTTGCATATTTCAACGAAAAAAGAAAAACTACCAGGATGTCATAGAAACAATTACGGGGTCATTCTGTGAGATCCTTTCCATCAGCTACACACAAAAAGAGGAGAAAAAGGGAGGGGGGGGAACCAAAAAAGACCTCAGGAATAAAAGGAAAAACATACCCTGTGCTCTGCACCACCTGACCAAGGGTTGCAACAGCCACTTCACGCTTCGTGGCAGCAGCTCCATCCAGTAAAGCTTCAACAATTAGTGGCATAAGCTCTGGAATGTATTGTCTCATTGCAAAACCGCCCTATACAAGAAGATGAGAGAAAACACAAGAAACGCAGCAGTATAAGTAGTTACATAACAAAAGGTTACACCATAAACCAGAAGAATGCTGAAAAAAACTATATGTCAATTTAATCAGAAATAAGCCTAAAAGACTTAGGGGCACATTTAATCGCCCATGGACTCACAACTAAAGGAAAAGTATTTTCTATTTTGGATACATGCATATTTAACTTGCTCAGCAGTGTGTAAATGCAGCAGATCTCAAAGCTATATAACTGAGAAAAGATGCCAATACGAGAACACTGGGAGAAACAGTTGAAAACATAGAATCAGAAAATTTCATATCTTACTTCTGCAGCATGCAACAGAGGACAATAAGTAACTTAAAAACTAACCGAGTAGCACACTTGCCAACATTCTTAAGACTCAAACCCGGTTGAAGGGTTCACAAAAAAGGTTGTAACAGCAGATGCTGTAACTTTTGGTACTTCCAAGAAGAATCCTTATCCTCCAACTGTTCGTCTTCTTCCATCATCAAAACCTCCTTTTATTGTTAAAATTACTTTTATAAAATGGCTTAAACAAAAGTATATCTCAATCGTGTGCACTACTCAAGGTTCCTTGAACTAAAATCTGCCTAGGTGCATTGTTTGGGTCATGAGAGCATTGTTAATACACCATATTTTGTTTCCAGAATTACAAACTTCATGAATGTAAATTAAGAGTAGACTAATGCCCCAAACTTATTACAAAAAAGGAAAAAAAAAAAATTAATAAATATGGTTCCAGCACGTATTTCCAAGTCATTTGAGTGGAATCCACTTGTTTTCTTCTCAACATAAACCACATCCTTCAAAATCATCATATATCTACCCACCCACCCTTTCCAGAACCCTACTCAAAGAGCAGGTGCTTAAAGTTATAAATGAAACATGGCAGCCTGCACACCTTTGCAAACATTCAAAGTGAGTACCCCCATTCAATTTTTGGGAGACTTGATTGAGTGACAGTTCAGAATCCTTTGTGTGTAAGAAATTAATCTGATTTCTACCATAGTAAAAGCAGTACAGAGTAAGAGCAAAAAAAAACCTGAATATGATTTTAATACTGCTCACTTCATGTCAAAACTTCCAGCAAAGATTGTAAGAAGTAAAAATAAAACAAAAGGCATCATGCTTAAGAAACATGGGCCAAATACGAGAACTTAATTCAATAAGGAAGGAAATACACACCACTCTTGCAAGATCCCCCACGGTCACGAGAACTCCACTTATAATCCCATTATTAGCACTAATCCCAGTTCCCTCACATAGCTTTGCTACGAGGGCCTGTTAAACATGAAACTAAATCAGGAACTAAAAAGACAGAACTTAAGGCTTAGCTATTGAAGAATAAGGAAAAGACAAATATATTGAGGCTTTGATAAGTAGATACTGAACCTTGTGCACTGGGGCAATGTAAGGAAGAATCAACCTCTCACAATTACGAATCAAGCACCCCAGCAATTTTGCACTCTCTTCTCTACATTTACTATCTGCACTGCTGACAGAAAGAGAAGTGAGAAATAACTTCTTGAACAAGAAGGTACTTAAAGAGAAGACTTCACAAAATCTTGAAATCTTTAGCATTTAAGTGAAAATTATGAAACACCACCTTCATCAAAGTCAATTCAGGCATAAAACATCTGACACCAAGTTATAAGAACAGTAAAACAGTAAAAACCATAGCCAATAAGAATCACCGAAGAGTTTAATAAGACTACCTTTGTTCAAGATAAGTCAACAATTGAATAAGATGCCGACGAAGTGCAGGAAAAGCATATGCAGGATTTTTCTCAGACAATCTCCCAGCAAGAGAAATTGCAAATTCTCGAACTTCAAAATCCTACAGAAATACAGAAGTTGTAGAAGTGCAATGCAAATAAACAAAAAATTTCAAGTCACAAATTCATAAAAGAAAAAGTAGACTCACCCTATAAACTCACAATATCTAACATCTTAGAGAAGTAGCACAGCAACCAGACTGAACAGTTTGGAAGTAAAACTTGCTCAAGCTCATTTCAGCTCAATTAAAAATCATTGAACATATTTGAGAGTTCAATATATAAATATTTATATATATAAAGATTTTATTTTATAACAAAATATATTAAATGAATATAATCCACGCACTGGCATAGCCACTTTACTTACAAAGCCTTCATGGAGTCTTTCTTGAGCAAGGATATTTTCAATTTTCTAGCGGATAAAAGAATTTTTATAAACTAATTTTTTTTAGCTTCTTAAGCGCTATTTTTGAAGCATGAAAGCCATGGGAAACAGATCAAAATTGTTTAATTTTTGTATGATTTCCTTCTAGTTAGATTCTCAACTGATGACTTGTCTAAATTCTTGTAGTTGAAGTCTTGTCTATTCAGTTCTCCAAGATGGGATGGTCCATCTTTCTCTCTACTTTTCCAGCTTTTACCTTGCAGAATTGGAGAAGATTCATCCTCAAAAGTTACAGTGCAGACAGTATGTAGATCATTGCAGTTTACAAAATTTAAAAACTTGATGGATTCTCAGATTTTTTAATACTGGTTAAAAGAGGGGGAAATGATTAGCTTAGTTTGGTGGTTTCTATGTATCTAATCACATATGCATTATCAAAGCTATATTGCCAAGGGAAAATAAAGAAACAAAATAAAGAAACTCAGGCTTTAACTTGAGTAAATGAACTACTCAAATTATTCAAACTCAGCTCATTATGCTATTAGAACATCACAAATTAACAATCACACAATCTTGCATAGTAACTTCAATTTGAAAAATAAACAAATGAACAAGTACTTAAGTAACCAAACTCATTATGCTACTAGAACTTCACATACTAACAATTGCACAATCTTGAACAATGACTTCAATTCCAAAAATAAACAAATGAACAAGTACTTAAATAACTGAACTTGAAATCCTTGGTCATAGTTCGACATGGTTCGATTACAACTCAACTCTAGAAAAGTGAATTCCTTGTTCAGACCCAACCCATTGAGTAAAACATACAGACTTCCAATAAGTAATTGCAATTTTTGCCTCAAATTAATCAATTTCGTTCAATCCAAAACCCCTTACTTCTACTCCAATATGCATCATATGAGATTACCACCTGCTCTAAAACTTAAGCTAACAGAGAGGGATTGAATAGCAGTACCTCATCATTTAGAGCAGCGAATATTGCTGTCAAACTATCAGCTTGTGCTAGAAAATCATCAAATCCTCTGTTTCCATGTAGAGAAATGAAAATTGAATGTCGAACAATAACATCAGCATCCGCCACAGCAGCAATAAGAAGCTTTTCCACAATCTAAAATGAAGAATAAAGTAGCAAAGAGAAGTTTCACTTAGAAAATATGTAAGCACATCAAACTAAAAATTCAACCATAGAAGGAAGTTTTGACTGATGTGTAACAACTATAATTTGCTTACTTTCAGAATAAAGATACTTTTGGTTCAATAAACAGAACTATAAACTCAAAGAGAACTTGGACTTCTACAATAGTTTTCTCTTCACAGATGAAAACAAACACACAGACGTGCATAAAGAAGACAATTGACTGACAATGTGGTTTCTCAGAATAATATATACAGAAGGGAAAGGATGGTTTTTGAACAAGACCTCTTCAATAAGGCGCCGCTGCCTACCACCAGCACGACTAGTCCTAGTAGAACTGAATTGCATAGAAGATGTGACAGCAATAGAATTAGAGACGAGTTTGCAGCAACATAAAGCAGCATCTTTCCGTGTGCCTCCATCCTCATCTTCAAGATATACCACAACAGAATCTCTAGCAAACTCGAGCAGGTCATGGCCCTAAATATGGCAACTACACTGTGAAACAACAGAACAAAGGAAAAGAGAGGTCAAGAAATAAGTGACAGACCTTGAAATTAAACCTAGCAAGAGTTTGCAAAGCAAGCTGAATAAGAGCAGATCCACTGAGTTCTGAGACTTGTTGAGCAACAGATGTAATAGTTCCTCGGCTAGTGGCAACAGATGCCCTTGTCTGAGTCCGGTGGGATCTAGTAAGCACTAATGAAATACACTCAAGCAGCCGATCTTGAATCGTTGGAAGCAAAGAAGGAATACTGGAATTTTCAACCAGATGAAATAATGAATCAAAGATCCAGAAATTAAAAAAAAAAAAATGAAAGCACTTTCTTTGAATATTTATTTCCAAAAATACCTGATGGATATTTGTTCAAGGGCTTCTATCAGGGTAACAGATAGACCACCAGAGAACATAACGTCTAACAGGCTCCGAACATGGTTTTCCATCGCCAGCCCCATAGCTTTTGCTAAATTCCCGACACAAGCTAAAGCCTCGGGTGAGGGTCGACCTCTTCGGGGACCAATCTACAAATTAGTAGTGAGAGTCATGAATCATTTTCTGATATATAAATAAACAGATCAAGCAAGCACACAACTGATCATTAATTAATCCAGAAAAGGAAATTAAAGCAACACCACTGAACAAATAAATTGACCCAAAAAGGATAGTAACGCCCAAAAATGTGACTAAATAATCAATCCAAAGTGGAAAATTAAGGAAGCATTACTTATCCAAATGAATGCAAAATAGGAAAACCTGCTATTGCAACTTATCCAAAAAGTTGCAACATAAGAACGACATTGGACCAATTAAACAATAGAAATATGGGAAGATCAACTAAAATAAATGGGTGTGGATCTTTTAGTAGACAAAAAAAAAAAAAAAAAAATCAAACATGTGTCAGTTTAATTAATCAAAACTAACAATGTTATTCTCCGCTAAATCAATATTAATAACTCCATTAATAACTTCTTTTTTTTTTTTATAAAAAATATAATAGCATTGAAAAATCCACAAAGACCATATAAAATAATTCTCATCACCCCAGACATAATTAAGATTGATTTGGTAATTTTTTCCAACAAAAGTATAATTTTTTTTAAAGACACTATTAACGAAGTTATTAACATTAATTTCACAGGAGATAACGACATTGGTTTTTGGTTATTTTTTTTAAATAAATTGGCATGTGTCCGATTTTTCATTGGTGTACTAGAAGATTCGTGCTGAAATAAATCACATACCGCATCGCGTAAATGAGAAGTTATAGTCGGCAAATAGTCAATGAGTTCACCATCCAAAGCACCAGCCATCTCTCCCAGAGCAATAAACCCACTAGCACGTTCTGCAGGTATTTTGAGGACGTGAAGGATATGATTCATGCAAATCTGGACAGCAAAAGGTATCTCATAAACTCAAAATTTGCCCAAACAATGTCAATGATGAAATCAAGCTTCAACAGGATTCCGGAAATTAGCTATAAAGTGCATAATTTTAAAAAGCAGCAGAAAAGGAAAAATCACGAACCGTTAAATAGTTTGTGACAAAACGATCACGTAGAAAATGAGCAATTCGGGGGAGAAGAGATGTTATGCTAAGACGAACAAGCCGATCTCGATGCTCCAAATATCTGAGAACAATTTCAGCAACTTCCCTATATCTTGACATCATAAACTCACCTGTATTCCTGTCACATCATATACAAAATTAAGTTTCTGACAAGTTGGAACCAGTAGAGAAGCTGGCATGTCTTAGGCCTACAAGCCCAAGATGTAAATATTGGTTTGACATCACCCACAGTCTTGGCAATCATTCTTGTTGTGCCAACTCGGGATCCCCCTTTTGGCACAATGAAGACAATTGCGAAGTAGTTAACCATGGTTACTACTAGGTCCATAGTGGCGTCATGAGTTCACAAGCTTAGGATGTGACAGAAGCTTAATCCTATGAATAACTATAACAATTATGAATATGATTTTGAAGCTATTCCATCTAGTCCGTATCTTCTGGTTTTTTGCAGATAGGAAAAAATTAAGATAAATGAACAAGAAGGCATGAAGTAAAATCTTCTTTTCAACAATATCCATAATGACTTATTGAAGCATCGTAAGTAGAAAAGAAAAAGACAGGGAGAGGAACTAACTATTAAAGAGAAAAGAAAATAAAAGAATTACATGATTACAGGCAGAGTTGAAGCAGCAGCAGTAATGCATTCACCAGACAATGTTTGAGGCAAAAAGATTAACAAACTCAATAAAAGCATCAATTGGATGGAATTAATTCCCCCAAATCAATTGATGAAAGGCCCTTAATCCTGTTATGCTCAATGTCATACTTCAGAACAAAAGTGTGGAAGGGGCAAACGAATGCGACACTAGATTGTGATGGAATAGGATGAGCCTACCACAAAATAAGAGACAAGGTGGAGACAAAGAATAGGATGCCCAGAATCAAAAGGGCCTTTGAAAATGGAATAATTGTTTTTCACATTAGACATGTAAAAGAGGAAGGTTGCCTTTAATGAAGCATCTCCACTTAATTATGAAAATATATAAACCAAAAATACTTTGTTTTAATATATCCTAAAGCACAAACTCATATTTACCTATGTTCTCATAGAAAAAGCAGAAAAAATATTGTAGTTTCCCTAAAAATTTGTTGGATAAAACAAATCTTTCTCCACACACTTTGAGAAAAGATAAGACTGAACCTTATAACAATGAGAAATTCAACCAACCTTAGCAGTTCTCCAACTGCAAGAAGAGAACCATGTATACTATGAATAGGAGCATTCCTACCCAATCCATCTTGTGTAGCCTCAAACATGCGGTAATACCTGTAAACAGAAAACACAAAAGGGCAAATGTTTCCTGGTAATTGATGCCACAAAGGAAACAACTGTTTGGAAAGAAGAAAGAGAAACATGAATGTGAAACTTCTTAATAAGATCTAAATGCCTTCTTCCATGAGTCCAATCTGAAGCTCTACAAATAATCTTGGCCAATCTAACATTGCACTAAACATCCAGAAGCACACAAAGGATACCATAGAGAGAGGAACCACTTAGTTCCACAAGAAGAACAAAGAAAATAAGAAAGCAAACAAACAGTTTAGCCTCCAACTAAGTTTGGTAGAGAGAACATTCAAACAAGAGTGCTGCACACACGGACAACTGATATCAAAGGCTTCATCTACATGGTCACTCAGTTAAATATATATGTGTTATCTAATCTTGTATGCTTCTCTAGTTTCCAATAAATTTCTTCAAAATGACTTACAACCAACTTAAAGAGAGATCAATATAGACATCAGGAAGAGAAAATGTAAACTGTGACAAGTAGGAAGATCGTTAACTAAATACTAAAACACCCATATAGAACCTTTGCATCATGGAAGATCTTAACCTCAAGATGCAGAGTAAATGTAAACCTACCACTGGACACGCCATCGCGTCTCACGCTTTTCAATTACACGAAGGCAAGCACGCAATGCTTCCACGGCTCGTTCACGAACATCAACTGACGGATCTCTCAAGGCAACCCATATAGCATCTACAAATTCTGGTACATGGACATTAAAGACAGTAGATGCATTCTCAGCCATCTCCTACAGTGGCAAAAGGAGGAGTACATAATTACCAAGAGAAATAATGTACTGTTCATTGTAAATAAGAAAAGACCAAAATTCATTAAGAAACAACAGTAACTTAAATTCAAGACTAAGAATCGGCATACTACCAATTTCTACAAAAGTTGATTACCTTAACAAAAAATTTTACCCCTTAAAAATGATTATCAATAATGGTAACAAGAAAGATAAGAGAAATCATGAGAGAATCAAATAAATGTGCATCTTTTTTAAACAAACAAGATAAGAAAAAACATTTGTTACAGGTACTCAAAAGAAGTAGTGCATAGCCAAGTTGGAATAAAAAACTAAATTACCACTATTCCTTAAAGGAAGGATGCAATAATACTCTGCTTCCAAAATTAAATGTTGACTCTCTATTTTGGGGTTTTAAAAACTTACTTTTAAGATTAAGACAGCAGCAAAACGGCGATATTCAATTCTATCTCCACGAAGCCATTCCAGTGCATTTTTTACCTGAGAAAAGGAGGGTCCAGCAGAGAAATGAGACATCTTCTGTTCCTGATGTTAGTAAACAATTAATAAAAGATACACATCCACCAAACCTGGTGTTCCACTTCATCTGCAGTCATTGCCCCACCAGCTCTAGCTAGATGACCAAGAACTTTACTGGCAAGGACCAAGATATCACGTTCCCGTTTTGACTCAAATACAATTCTCATGTAATTGGAGAACTTTGAAACTTTAGAAGCATTCTCCCCAATTGAAACATCTATTAACTCATCAATAGCCCTTAGTGCTCCCAAATTTTCAGCAACTTCACTAATTTCCAATAGACTTGTAATCCTTTCATATAGATTATCCATAAAACGTGAGAACGCTTCTCCGCTGAGATCACGAGCTTCTTCTTCTACTAGTCTTTTCAATGCTAATGCAGCTCCCTCCTGTACATAGGGAAAATAAGAATATCATTATTTAGTAGAATTAGGTTTTTCCAATAATAACAATCAGAATATAAAGGAAAACTAGCAGCACAAGTAAAAGGCAAAATTCACCCTTTCTCAACACATGGAACATCATAACCTAGCTTACTTTTGCAATCACTACAGTAAAAACATGTACGTAACTTATAAGCGCACAGATAGAAGTAAATAATGAAGTAGCAAACTCGATATAAGATCCTAAAAAAGAGGTTCAGTTTAACTTACTCTGTATATATGAATGTGTGTGTGTGGGGGGGGGGGGGGGGGGGGGGGGGGGGGG
>JAXGGT010000054.1:3710824-3721660 GCA_035583425.1 Marsdenia floribunda | reverse complement strand
CCCCCCCCCCCCCCCCCCCCCCCCCCCCCCCCCCCCCCCCCCCCCCCCCCCCCCCCCCCCCCCCCCCCCCCCCGACGACACGGCATCTTGGTAGATTTTGATATTCAAAGAGAACATAAGCATATCAAAACCTCCAATATTTGGACATAATATTGGACATAATTCCAATATTTAACATAATTCCAATATTTAATTCCAATATTTGGACATAATTCCAATATTTAATTCTCCAGTAGGGTATGGCTTAGTTTTGAGATGGTGTTACAGAATTTTAAAAATTAAAAACGAATCTAAATTATTCAAAACTAACTAATTTGTCTAAAATATCAAATAGACTCTAGGTCCCCATTATTACCAGCAAAGCTCCAAAAGCAACCCTATAACATTCAGAAGCTACCAAATGAATTCACCTCCTCAAACAAACCTATTCTAGTTGATTCAATGTCAGCAGTCATGCTACCACTCTGTCACCACAGCAACTACAAATTCAACAAAAAGATGTACTCAAAGTCTTTTCTTTTCCAATGCAAAGAGGGCAAAAAATCCATCATAAGAAACACTCCACTGCAAACTTAGATTCAAGAAAAAAAAAACAAAAAAAATCAAAGAGAAAATGAATTCTGCAAATGCAAGAAAAGATTACAAGTGCACCTCGTTAAAGAAGCCATCACCAGTAGATGGCTCCCCAAATCACATATGGAACTTTTTCACATTGGGATAATGATGCATATCAGGAAGAAGGGAAGAAGGGAAGAGGGAGGAAAGAGATGGGTATGAGAAGATAAGTTTGGAAAGAAGAAAAAATTAGGAAAGACAACTGCATAAGGGATAACAAGGGTAAAATGCAGCAAATATTGTTGGAAGAGGAAAAATATAGCTATCGACCAAAGGAAAAAGAAGACAAAAAAGGATCACATAAATGCATGGTTGCTAGGATGAATATGCAAACAAATTTCATGCAGTAAGTGCCTCCACGTTAACTCTAAAAATAGGAAAAACATCCTACGCATTCTCTAAAATCTTTGTACTTATCATTATTTTTAAAAGATTGACCAAATAGATTTTATTGGCTTCCTCAAATTTTAAAAGGACAGGAATAGCTTTTAAATGGATGTCCAAATGCAGCCATTAGCAGTAATACAAAGAGTAAAATATACAGGGCCAAAATCTCTGTAATCCAAAGTGGATTCAATGTCCAATTATGTCAGAATAACACTCAAACCCTTAAAGAAACAGAAAATTTGACGGATTTATCCTCAATTGTTAGATTATGCATACACTGATAGTTCAAAACATATTCTTCTTGCCTAAAATTCCTCAAATTAATTGCACTTATTTTTCTCTATTTCTTTTATTTACTATGATCAAAATTCAACATCCTCACAGTTGTACCTCTTCCATTGGTAAGAGACTTTCACCTTTGATCAAGAAAAAAAAATAATCAAACAGAATTACCAGAATATAACAGATAATGTTTATTCAGAAAATATATCCCGGAATCATTTCAGACTAATAATATGCGTGTGTGTATTTATATATGTGTGTATATATATATGCAAAGCACTTTATTGGCAGCAAATGGATCATAGTGCAAAGAATTAAAACAGGGGTTAGACTGATGATTAAAACATGTACTGAGAAATCTGTGTGCAAAGTCAAAAGGTAGGGGTATATTCCAATGGCACAGTCCATTTCAGAATAGCTAGCTCTTAAATTCTTCCAACAGTAGAAACAACCCAAAATAAGATAACATCATCAAGTTATCTATTCAAAAGATATTAGAAGATTTTCTTCCCCAAACAATTGAATACAAGAGAAGTTACACGAGTTTCTGGATCAAATTGCAAATATATAATGCTCAAGAAAGGGCAAGAAGGATGAACTGAATAACTCATAATACTAAAATCCTGAGTAACTGAATTTTCGGAGAGCAATTAGCTAACGAAATCATAAAATAGCTCCTTCTAATCTTTACCTTACCAATTCAATCAGATACTATAATACGCTCATCAAGCAAATCAATCCACTAAGCAGCAGACGAAATACATCAGCAAACACACGCAATAAATAAATAAATAAAATTAAAAATATATTAGAAAACACTCCAGATATGAAATACAGAGAATTACATGTTTAGCAAACAAAAACAATGATGAGGATGAATAATAACCGTTATACCTTGGTGCTGCCTCTGGTGCATAGGTCGGCAAGGACTGTATAGAGAGCATCTAGATTTCCTGCACCAGATGACGGAGCCGGACCGATGAACCGGATTGATTGCGTTGCCGTCGCCATTTTTACGTGTGTTTTGTGAATAAACACATACACAAATCTCCTTAAACCCTAACTTAATGGAAATGTAGCATAATCCTTCACCTATACTATGAATTATGTCTATGTACCACCAGTATATGCAATCAAAGATAGAAAAATATAGTGATTTAATTAGAAAAAGAAAATTACAAAGAGTAGCCTTCACTTTGCTTCTCCGAAGAGAGAGAGAGAGTGATAAGTGAAAGTGAACACAGGAAAACCCTCCTCTCCTTTATAATTTTTCTTTTCGTTTCAATTGTTTTTGTTGATGCTTAGGACAGCTTTTTCATCGCTATTGAGAGCTCAGAGCAACTTGTGTATGTTTTATCGGTCACGCTCGCGTGAATGTTCAGAAGGAAGACGTGGCCAAGGTTACTTTGTGGGTTCCGCTCTTTGTTTCCCTTTTCTTTTTTTTTCTTTTTTTTTTTTCCTTTCTTTTTTTCTAATATACAAATAATATTCAATAAAAAAATTGGTGAATTTAGTTCCTAATATTTATAATTTTAGTGTGGTTAATTTTTTTTTTATTTAGTAAATCTCTAATGTATAATAAATTGGTGTATTTAGTCTTTTTCTTTTAAAAATATTTGTTTGGGCAAGTAAAATTTTATGAAGAAAATGATCAAATGCACTAATTCATTATACATTAAAACCTACTAAATAATATATCAATTATCGAAAGATTGAGGACCAAATCTACCAATTTTTCATATTTTTTAATTGAAATTTCATTTTTTTTAAACAAAATTATAAAATATTAATATACTAAAATATATAGATATATAGATATATTAATAAATATCACATTATTTCTTTTATTTCCTAAACGTAATCGGTAAAAAAAAATCATTTTCTTTTTTTTTTTTTAAGTAAAAAAAATAAAGAGTCAGCTCTTTTCAATTTTTATAAATTAAAATTAATTATTACAAATAATTGTTTATTATTTTTAATTCAAATAAAATTATAATTTACTTTTATATGTATTTAAGTTAATTATTATGATTAATGAATAAAATATCTAAAAATTAAAATGTAATTATAATAAAATGTGATTTTATTTATTTGTGTAATAGAAATAGATTATATTTATTAAAAATACATTCAAACGAACAAACAATAAAAAAAGAAACATTCAAACAAATAGAGAATAAATAAACATGACAGCAGATCTATATCTTATCTTTCATATTATGTTTATTTATTTATTTATTGTACTAATAATATTTTGTTAATTTCATTATTTTTTCTATTTTTATTTCATATACTTAGAAAATATCGATTTTTATTATTTTATAAAATTAATGTATACTTTATTAATACTTTTTCTCAATACATGTAAATTAATTAATTATTTACACGTTATTATTAATTATTTTTTATTAAGAAAACACAAATTAAATGATATTTTAATATTTTTAATCAAAATAATTATTTGTGTATATTATTACAAACTATTTACTTATGCAGAATTTAATTTTGTGTCATTTAAAAAAAAATAAATATATACATCTATATTCATATCATAGAAGGTAAGTATTTATCACAAGAAATTACAAATTTTTAATAAATAAAAGATGATCGTTATAAATTTTTATTTTAGGTATCCAGTGAAGAATATATGAATATCTTATATCGTCTCATATATTTTTATTTTTATTATTATTATTTATATAAAAAACAGTAATAAATATATAAAAATAGACGAATAATTTTAAATCAGCTAATTATGTAAAATCAAAGAAAAATATATGAAATGTAGTTTTTCCTTCTTAATTGAATCTTGATGATATAATTGATTTAAAGTTATATTTCTAATAAATTTATTAGAAAGTCGATGGTCTAATAAAATATGTAAATAAAATTATATGACAATTATGAATAATGCAAGATAGACTTAATATACGTTAAATACCAAAACTATCTTATATAAATTTTTTTAATAAAATTTTGTTAATAAATTATTTTAGACGTTAACTATTTGTTAACAATCACTTTTATGATAAAAGATGATGTTATAAGTTTGAGTCAAATTTTTAATTTTAAGATATTTTTATTTTTGACTTGTTTCGAACTCATTACAAGATTACTATTAATTTGAAACTAAACTTTAAATTTATATAAAAAAAAAAAAACCCTTAAATTTTATGCGTTCCCTCAATTATTTTAGGATTAAATTTCAACAAGAAAATGGCTGTAAAAAAGAAGATCCATTTTATAACAAGAATCCATAGATTAACACAATCGAGTTAATGGTGGAGGCACTACCAATTAAATTAGTACATGATTCCTTACAGCATCATAATCACGCTAAAGTCAAAGTAAACTAGAAAACTAGGAATAAAATAAAATAGGGTGCGCAGCTGTGCACCCTTAACAACAACCTGGAAGAAAACTAGAAAAAAAGCAACAGCTAAGATAACAATAATCATGGGGAAGTGGCCAGGTTTCTAATTCTGCTTGATCTCCGAACTGGTGTCATAATTTCATCATCTCCACTTGTTGCCTGAGGATGATTAGTGAGAGAAAAGACATTATAGAGTTTCTATTGAACAAAGTACTTGTAGAGATTACTGAATTCAAGAAAAGAGTTGGGAAAAAATTACTTACATTCTTGCTGAGGATCTTCTCATAAGTGGTGAAGCTTCCATATGAGGGTGAACCCGTGGAATATTCAGATGAAGAAGCCAAAGAGTCTCTCTTTGATTGTTTTCTTAGCTTTCTGCTCTCTTGGCTTTGAGCTTCATCATTTGCACTTTTCATCAGCCTGCTGTGAGATGATGATGGTCTAGTCCTGAAGCTGCTCATTTCTGAAGAACATGACTCTTCTTCCATCACATCCACCACTTCTCTTGACCAGTTCTGGGATGATGAGGGTACCACCTGTTGCTGCTCAAGGGCTGATGCTTTTGGAATGATTTTCCCGCTTGACAACAACTGATCACTGTGAACTTCAAAATCTGGCTTGTTGGTGTTACTTCCTCGGTTCAAGTAAACATATACTGCAGCTGAAATTAGAGCCAATAATACTATTGATGCACCAATTGGAGACTTAACCATTTCAAGAGGAGTAATATCTGCAACTATTGAAGGCTCTATTCTGGATCCAGAACCATCAAGATCAGTTGCACCTTCCAGCTTTGTATTCTCGGGCAGTTCTGGTTGAATTTCAGAGACCTTTTCCTCGTCTATACCTTCAAGGGACTTTTCCTCCACAACATTGATATAGGATTTTACTTCTGCATCATCATTGGAGGCTCCTCCTTCTTCTTCTTGGCCCCAGACAGTTTCCAAACTTCCAGGTTCTTTCATTTGGTGCTCTGATGTCGGGGTAGATGTCAATTCTTGATTTCTCAGTTCAATTTCCCCATCTATTCCTGTTTCACCAGTATCGTCAGAAACAACCTCAACATAAATTTCAGGTTCTTCCATCTGCTGTACTGGTGCTGCAGTATATGTAAATTCCTGAGTTCCCAGGTCAATTTCCCCATCTACTGCTGTTTCACGAGCATCATCAGAATCAACCTCAACATAAGTTTCAGGTTGCCGTACTGGTGCTGCAATATATGTAAATTCTTGAGTGCTCAAGTCAATTTCCCCATCTAATTGTGTTTCACTGATATCATCAGACTCAAGATAAGTGGTATCCTCTTCAAATGGCAAAGATTCACCATCTTCTTGGACTTCCATATATTGCTTTTCAAAGTTATCAGTAAATTTTCCAGTTCCTTTTCCTCCAATAGCATTTTCACAAACTTCATGGGAGAATTTTTCACCAAATGCAGAAGTATGCGTCTGCCAGCCAATCAAGACGTCCTTCTGTATGTCAGTCAGATTTATATACTGTGGAGCGATTAAAGTGTCATGTCCACCAAGATTCATAACCAGCAAGGAGAGATGATTAATGGAGTCGAATGACAGCTTCTTAAACCTACGAGAGTATGCATCAAAATTGGCTTTTGCCATATCTGCAACTCCCGATGGTAGACGCAGCCCGGAGAAGTTGGAGCTTTTTAGAATTGATGAGTTCATTACAGGAACAGAGACTGAGATGACACCAATCAGGAAAGCTAGTAGAAGAGAAGCAAATTTCATACTTGTGAAGAAGCTCCTTTTTCCTACAACAGTCTTCTCAGTAGTTTCATATGAAATGGGTGTACTGATGTGTGATTTGTCAGAACGGCTTTCCTCCTCGTCTTCTTCCTTCACCTCTGATTCTTCAATTTCAGCTGAAGAATCCTCTGAATCTTTATATGAAGCATAAGAATTTGATTCCTCAACACCATCAGTATCAGAAAAGGTTTCCGACGAACTCTCAAGTACAAAACTATCATCAAGCCGCTTAACTTCCGAATCAAGCGACTTTTCTTTGTTTTGCAGAAGTAATTCAATTCTTGGGTTGGGTTTGTAATGGAGAAACTGAGGCCTGGGGGAGAGATAATTAAGTTTGGGATCATAGGGAGGAACAGATGGGTCAGCATCAAGAGGAGCAATTACAGGTGAGACCGGGAAAGAAGAAGTCATGCTTTGAGGGTTGGTTTCAACATCAAAGCAGTCAGAATCAATGGTAACAGTGTCAGATGGAGTTGATCGTAAACTTGAGGGTTTATTGGAATCCGAAGGTAGTTCTGCAAATGATACTTTCTTCATGGCCTTGGAAGCTAGAGGGGATTCAATAACAGCTTCATTTTGGTCCAAATGAGTAACAGTTGAATCCAGAGAACCCCCAACCTTCTTCTGTTCAGATCTAAGAACCAAATCTTCAGTGTTCTCTGAAGAAATTGCAGAGAAGAATGTAGCTTTCCCGTCAGACAACGAGATTGACGTCCGAACATGCTCATTTCTCTCCACGAGCGGTTTCTTTCTGGGCGAAGGAGTGAACTTTGATGCTGCAGAAATTGTTGGAGACATAAAATTCTTGGATCCATTTGCAGGTGATCGAACTTTCACTGGTTTCAATGTCTGATCTTTGTCATTCTCCTTCTCATCACAACAACTCAGCAATTGACCCATTCCTTCTTTCCCCACGGAAATTCGCCTCCCGAATCCTAAGTTATTAACGAAAAAGTTCAAGAACAACAAATCAATAATAAATTAAGTTAAATTGTTGTGTACTCCAAAAGCTTAGGATGACAGAGAATGTTTAAATTTATAGTCTATAAGATCTTTTTACACGCATGACAATGAATAGGAGGGGGAGAACGACAGAAAAAACAAACCTGCAGGACTATTGGCTGGAGTAACTGGGTTAAAGCTTTTGGAATTAGTGAGTATTGAAGGTCTGCGAAATGGGTTACCGCTGAAACTTCTCCTCATTGTTGAATCAGACTCCAGATTTCTGGAATGTGGAGGATTTGGTCTTGATGATACCGGCGACGGAGATCTGTTTGAAGGCATCGCCATCCAAAAAAAGAAAAAAGAAAAAATCGACGCAAAAATTAGAAACTAGAAACTGAGATTTGTATCAAATTTTCAGATTTAGAGAGCGGGAATAGAAAGAAACTGATGAGAATGTAAGGAAAGAAATCAGAAAATATGGTTCCATTTGAGAAAGCAGAGGGATTGTATGTGTAACGGCTAGTTTGGAGTTTTTAAATTTTAAAATTGTTTCATACTGACCGTTAAAATAAAATTGTGGAAAAGATGTTTGAGCCGTTGGATTGTGCTTCTCCTTTTTATAATTCTTTTTATGCTATTTCCAATAGTTTGTTTTTTTTTTTGTCCATTTTTGTTAGCTATAAAAGAGATTGCTTCTATTTAAGTAAACTTATCCAACTTTGTAAATAAAGATATAAATATAAAAAAATAAAAATATCTACAATAAAACGACACTCTTAAAAATTCTCTATCTAAAAATCTTAGTTTATCTCTTCTTTGACTGCCTTATTTTTAAATAAAGTTTTTTTTTTTCATTTTTCTAAAATTTAATTTAACTTAATTTTAAATTAATCAAAATTTAAAAATAATTATCAAACCATTATAAAAAAATTACACCTAATTTATAAATCCACAATTCAATGAGTTATTGGTTGACTTTTTTTTTTTGGATAGTTTGGGTATTGTTGACTTCATACAAACAAATAGGCAAATTGGCATAAATAGTTCCCAAACTATGACTATTTGGTGACATTGGTCCCCAAACTATTTTTTTGGTGACATTGGTCCCTAGGGTTAAATTTTCTGTCAAACCACCGTTAGTCTTAAAAAAACTTGTCCAAGGGTATTTTCATCATTTCACTGTACATCATAAAAAAAAAAAAAAAAAAAAAAAACATTATACGTAGCTTATACGGTGAAGAAGAAAAGGAGGGTTCTTTAGCGATGGCGACAAGCCATCAGATTTATTCTTGTTCTGTTTCTTTTTCTTCTTCTTCATACTCGCAGCCTTGACATCCAAAGCCTTTCCTTTTAACTTCAACTTTCCACCAACATCATTCTCGTAACCGGACATTCCTGCAACCATTATTGAAACACCTAATTCTCAAAATTCTGTCCACAATGATAATATTTTATATGATTACTTTTGAGCAGTTAATTTTAAAATAAAATTTAAAAAAAAAAAAAAAAACCAGAATTTGTTGCAAGCTATAAAGCCAGTCCACCTCCACTCCTCTCCAGAGTTATTTGAACAATTTAAACCATTAGGGAAAAAAATTAAATAAAATTAAACTATAAAACCGTCAACCGCCATCGAAGAAATCGACTAAAAGAAGCGCCATCCCGGATCTAGAACCTTTTATGCAATTCAATGCCTTTGAAGCTCAATCAATTAAAAAGGAAAACCCATAAAAGGAGGAGAAAAATTTGAGTATCTGAAAATCGAAAAGAAAATCAGAAAAAGGACAGAGATTTCTTCCAACTATACTTTCAAGGTCGTTATCTTCGTCTTCTTCTTCTCTCTGCTTCTGCCCTTGCTTTCCAGGATCTTATGCATATATTATCTGGATCAACTGTGGGTCGGGTTTTGATCCGGACCAACAACAATTATCCTAATTCCTAACCGACTAAAGATCTCACTTTTTCTTCTGTTAGAATGGCTTCCCGCTTCCCGCAATGGCTAAAGAACCCTCATTTTCTTCTTTACCGTATAAGCTATGTATAATGTTCTTTTTTTTTTTTTAAGACTAATGGTAGTTTGACAGAAAATTTAACCACAGGGACCAATGTCACACAATTACGTATAGTTCGAGGACCAATGTCACCAAATAACCATAGTTTGGAGACTGTTTATGCCAATTTGCCCAAACAAATACGAGAAGCAAATAATCAAAAGGAGAAAAGCATTAGAGTTCTCTCACTTAAGTTGGACCAAGATACAAAAGTCTGATCCAATCCACTTAATTTGTTGGCCCAGTTCTTCTATTATATATAGGCAAATTGGCATAAATAGTCTCGAAACTATGGTCATTTGGTGATATTAGTCCCTGAATTAATTTTTTTGTGATATTGGTCCCTGAATTATGTTAAATTGTGTGAGATTGGTCATTTCATTACAATTTTTAGTTATTTTACCGTTAATTAAAAAAAAAAAATTTGTTTAAGGGCATTTTAGTCATTTGACAATAACATTATACAAAAAAAATATATTATTGATACAAATATATACACATATAACCGTACATATATACATATATGTTGGCTTTTTTGTTTTTTTTTTTTTTTTTATAAAATGATATTATAAAAGGACTAAAATTTCCTTTGGTAATTTTTTTTTTTTTAAATTAATGGTAAAATAATAAAAAATTTTAACAGAATGACTAATCTTACACAATTTAACATAATTTAAAGACCAATGTCACCAAATGACCATAGTTTAAGGACTATTTATGCCAATTTGCCATTATATATTTATTTTTTTCCATTATCAATTCGAGACCTCAATATTAAAAAATTAATTTTTTTTGGGGTAATATATTAGGATATATCCAACGAATTTGGTGCCTCTTGTGCCGAAAGTAAGAATCATACCACTAAACCAAAGGCCTAATAAAAAAAAATTAAAGTTATTCTTTAAAAATTTATGTTGATATTGTGAATAAATTAAATAATTAATATATACATATTTTAATACACGAAGACAATAAATTAGATAAATTTTATAAATCTAATGTTGGAGTCGCCTAGGTTTGGGTTTTTGATTAAAATGACCATCTTTTTGGCAGATGCACAGTGAATGACCCAACTTTTAAAACTTGTGTAAAAATGGTTTTAACGCGTATAGGATAAGCGATATAGAATTTATAACGCACACGCCATATAAATTAAAGCCTATAACGCGTACAGAATATGCGATATAGAAGCCTATATCGCGTACGAATTAAACGATATAAAGAGACGTGAAATTATGTGAAATTTATTCTGCCTTATAACGCGTATGCCATACACGATATAGAACAGAGTAAAATTATCTGAAATTTATTCTGCCCTATAACGCGTATATCATACACGATATAGGCGGAATAGTAATTTTTCCTCATTTTACTCTATAATTATATTTTATATTCCTCATAATTTGTTAATCTCTCT
>JAXGGT010000054.1:3692261-3710724 GCA_035583425.1 Marsdenia floribunda | reverse complement strand
CTGATTGAGAGAGATTAACAAATTATGAGGAATATAAAATATAATTATAGAGTAAAATAAGGAAAAATTACTATTCAACCTATATCGTGTATGATATACGCGATATAGAGCAGAATAAATTTCATATAATTTTACGTTGCTTTATATCGCGTATTCTGTACGCATTATAGGCTTGTTATAAATTCTATATCGCGTATACTATACGTGTTAAAGTCATTTTTACACAAGTTTTAAAAATTGGGCCATTCACTGTGCATCTGCTAAAAAGGGGGCCATTTTAATCAAAAACCCGGTAGGTTTATATATATAGGTATATCCCCGTCCTTTTCTTAATATGAGATTTTAATAATGAAGCCTTTTTTTTTTTTTTTGGATAATTTTAAATAATAATAATGAAGCCTTACTTCCATATTCGAAGAGGAAAAACTGATAAATAGTTATGGGCACTATTTATGCCAATGTGCAGGAGCATCAGGAAACTTATAAGGGGGAAGCAAGAAGCGTTACCGTTCAACTAGCGAGGAATGAGCAAGTCGTGTTTTACAGTCTACGATTTCAATTCTTCTGTCAACCGGTAGTGATTTTAGCATAATAGGTTCTTTTTCCAGCAGCGGGCAGTATCTTTTGGCTATCCGACCTGAAGAAGAAGCAGAAGCAGCAGCCACAATGTCAGCCCTGTTCCTCCGCTCACTACCGGCAGTTGCGTACCGTTCGAAACCCTTTTCGCTGGCAACCATACCTCTCCTGTATCTGAATTTCCACACGTCCGTTCAGCTCAAACCTCTTCCAAGGCGCAGGCTGTCAACTGTTTCAGTCTTGGCTTCGTCTGCTGCAAGTGGTCCATCTCATTCGTCCATTGAAACTCTTGCTCCTAATTCCAAAAAGGCATTCTCAGTCCCTCCTCTCGAGTGGGCTAGCCGGAATGCCTTCTGTGGTGAATTGTCAGAATCAGACGTGGGTAAGAGGGTCAGACTTTGTGGATGGGTTGCTCTACATCGTGTTCACGGTGGGCTCACTTTCCTTAACCTTCGTGATCACACTGGGATAGTTCAGGTGCCTTTCGTTGATAAAATTTTCGGTTTTTGCTCAATTGATAATTCTTAGTGACTGATGCAATTGGCGAATGCCGTTGAGATGAACAGCACATCTGTTGTCTAATTACAAAAGGGGACAGAAAGGAAATATTGCTGACCCATATTATGAAAATGTAACGTGAGGTGCTCTTCTGCGGATACATTTTCAAATCAAGAATTAACTTTTCTTGAGAATTTAATAATGCAAAAAAATGAAAGCTTTTTCATGTGTTGTCTGTAATCCGGTAAAAATTGATGCTTACGATTATCTCTTACCTACTAATATTAGATGAACTATTCCTCTCATCTTTGTATATTTAATATATTTATTGGGTGAAGTGCTGGTTCTACCATCTCTAGTTGATATTGGTGTTCTCAAATTTCAGATTACAACACTACCTGATGAGTTTCCTGATGCTCATGCAATTGTCAATGATTTGAGACTTGAGTATGTGGTTGCTCTGGAAGGTGTTGTTCGACCTCGCCCTGCTGAGTCGGTCAATAAGAAAATGAAAACTGGTTTAATAGAGGTGAGCATGCTTACCATTGCATTGTTTCTGCTATTAATACATGATACAATTGTTTCCCCTTTTGAGAGGGAGATGAAGGTTCCTTGTTAAGAAAATAGATAAAAAAGTGATATCTGATAACTATGTGGTGCTTCATAATTGGTTTTATTTTCAGGTTGCTGCAGAACATGTCAATGTTTTGAACTCCGTGAGACTTAAGCTACCTTTCTTAGTTACTACTGCAGATGATGCAAAAGATGCTGCTAAAGAAGAAATTCGGTTGAGGTGAACACCTTGAGGTTCTGCATGTGGATTTGATAATTTATTTTTTTAGTAGATTTTCATATTAGTTATTTGTTTTTATGTTTTCTGATAATGGTTGGCACTTTTAAGTTCTAGGTTAAAGCTTTTGCATGTAGTGGTAGGTATAAAGTTAAATAAGAACTGAAATCTGCAATAACTTCTTATTCTTATTGTTTCTGTGCCCAACATGGAAGATCATTGTTGGCTTGCCAAAAGTAAAGCCACATCTCTGGCCAATTCATGTTTTGAGTTTTTCATCATAGGATATCTTCATTTCCTTTTTAGAGGATAGTCTCGGTGATATCAGTATTTGAACTTACAATTGAAACTGTTATGTGAGTGATCCATCACAATTTTCCTGGTTCATTGTACCCTCCAATCATGTCTCAAAGTATTCATTAAATTGTTTCTTCATGGCATAGTCGCTTCCCCCACCTCCAAAACAACAACGAGGTTTGTTGATTTCACCATGGGTTAAATGTCCTATGACTTTCTCCCAGGTACCGATGCCTTGATTTACGTCGCCCGCAAATGAACTCGAACATAATGTTGCGACATAAAGTGGTAAAACTCATTCGAAGGTACCTGGAGGATGAACATAATTTTGTTGAGGTACTATTTTTACACTTTAGCAATTTGTGAATTTGTGATTACCATATAGGTTCTGTCCGTATTTATGTCCTGGTTTAGTCTTTGTGTTGATCCTGACCTTTCATGGTTGTAAGGTAGATTGAGACTCCAATACTTTCAAGATCCACCCCTGAAGGTGCTCGGGATTATTTGGTGCCTTCAAGAGTTCAGGTACTTTATAGTTATTTTAAACTGTATGCTGACTTGAAAAAGTTAAAACTTTGGGATTTGATTCTGATCATTGTGTAGAATATTGCTTGCTAATATACCCTTTTTTTCTCTTTTTCCAGTCAGAAGTTTATATGTAAGGTGACATGCTTTCTATAATTTCTTCTTCGTTCTTTCTCTTCTCCTCTTTAACCTCTTGAGTGGCTAGAAACAAATTTCAACTGCAACTTCTTCAATTGTATAAAATGCCATAGAATAGTTGACAATTTGGCCTCTCTACTTATATGAGGAGATATGTCAGAAGACCCCATTTACCCATTATTCAAAACTTGAGCCAAGGCCCTTTGTTAAATTATTTTAAATATCTTTGGAGTATGTCCATAAAACGGTTTTCAAGTATGACAAACCATGACTAGACTAACACTTTTACAGAATAATGTATGGTGATTCCAACAATCTCATACACGTGCCTATGATATTTTGGACCAAACTCTCTATCTTCATCTGGTAAGATTGCAGTTTGGCTCAGTTTATCTCAATTTTATAGCTCTGGAAAAAAAGGTCACTTACCAATATTAGATGTTGTTATCTAATCTGATAATAATGTGATAATATAAGGAATTAGTATTTATTGTAATCAGTGGCCATCTGTAAATATCTACTTCTTACTTCGTTAGTACTTTAAATGAATGGGCTGATTGGTCATTATGGAACATGTATTATTTGTTATTTTTTGCTACATATTAACATCTGCTTTTGACTATCATATTTCTTTCAGTAGAAACATATTCTTCACAATTGCAGTTTTATTTACTTTGATACTCCATCTTATAAAGCCAGGGACATTCTATGCTTTGCCACAAAGCCCGCAGCTCTTTAAACAAATGTTAATGGTGTCTGGTTTTGATAAATACTATCAGGTTGCAAGGTAATTCACTTATATTCTAGAGCTTATTGTGCATTTAATCTTGCTTCTGGATGAATCTTTGCCATTTGATTTACTAGAGAATGAATAGTTTCCTGTAAATTAATTGGGCTCGGAAGTAATCAATGCTTCTGAGCTTACCAAGAAAAGATAATGGGCATATCTCACACTTACTGTTTGTTTGCTTGCTCTTACTTTTCAGGTGTTTTAGAGATGAAGATCTAAGGGCAGACAGACAACCTGAATTTACCCAATTAGATATGGAAATGGCCTTCACTCCTTTGGAAGACATGCTGAAGCTCAATGAAGATTTGATAAGGAAGGTTAGCTAATTAGCAAATGTATGAACGTGTTGACATATGTTTTCATCCAATCTGCATCAAAATTGGTGAAAAATTATATCATTGTTAATTAGTCAATGGAAAGTTTATTGAACATCTTAAAGGCGGCCTGGTATGTGGTTAAGTGCAGCAAAACATGATTCCAGCGTTTTTCCCTTTCCACAAAAACAATAAAAAGGAAAAAGTTGGATATTCAATAATCAATAAATTTCATGGACATGAGGAAAAATTGTCATCTTCAAAAAACCTCCCTCACAAGCCAAAAAGAGAAAAAGGTATAGTATTGTTACTATATTATTGAGAGTCTGAGACATAATTTCCAGTCATGGATTTGAAGGACTATTTATGGAACATGTGCTTGATTTTGTTTTTTTGGATCCCCATTGTATCAATTGAGCTTTGCCTTTAAACTTAAATTGATTGTCTGAACTTGAAGGCTTCCAAGGTTTAGTGGTTTTTGACTTCATTGAAGTGCTTGGTACCTTAATTCTTGATTGAAACAACTATTTCCATCATTTATGGGCCTTATTTTTCTTGAGAATTGATTTATTAAAGGAATGTGGATCTGATAAATTACTGTTCACTATTGCAATTCTGGACAATTATCTGCTGTTAATTTTAAGTGTGGAAATGTTATTATGGAACCATCTCTTTATATTTGGTTCTGACACATGATAGAAAATTTATTACAGGTTTTTCTGGAGATCAAAGGTGTTCAGCTACCAGACCCTTTTCCAAGGCTCACATATGCTGAAGCAATGAGTCGATATGGTTCAGACAGACCAGATATCCGTTTTGATCTTCAGCTGAAAGATGTAATTGTTGTTTGCTTTGATTAATCTGTGATGGTTAAATACGTGTCTGTAAATACTTCATGGCTGTTTTAGTTTGAACAGCCTCATGTGGTAGCTGTTTGTTTCTATCTTTAGTAGTGCTTATTCTCCCTCTTAATTCTTAATTAGCTGCTTCTATGTCTGCTGTCTAAAGTAGTTTAGTTTGTCATACAGTTTTTATGATTCTAAAAACAGTTGAAAAATTCTTTGTCATGGTCGGGAAAGAAAAGGGAAAAGTACACATTAATCTATCTTTTCCTTGGTCATGAATACTTTTATTTGAAATTACTCTAGAAAATTTCCATGAAGCATCTCTTTCAGGATATTAATTTCTTCTAGTTGGTGTAAGTAACTTTATGATGATCCTGTACCTTGTGATTTCTTTTCCTGGGCGAAATTATTAATCAGATTGCTTCCTTGTATTCCATAATTAATTTTGCACTTGAAAATTCGTTATCTCATTCTTTTCTGCTAAGAACTGTCATGCAGTTTCTCTCTCTCTCTCTCTCTTTGTTTTTTCCGCTCTTTCATCTTGCTTGATATATTCTCTTTTGGCTGATTCTTCCAACCAATTTGATTTTGCAGTTAGGAACTTTTTTCTTCTTACTGAGCTAAGACATTATAACAATACTTGGCTATATTCTCTGTTTTGCAGGTATCTGATGTTTTCTTAGGTTCCTCTTTCAAGGTTTTTGCTGATACCTTGGAAAGTGGGGGAGTCATTAAAGCCATCTGTGTGCCTTCAGGGGCAAAAGCTTATTCAAACACAGCTTTAAAGAAAGGTGATCTCTATAATGAAGCAATTAAGTCTGGAGCAAGGGGCTTGCCTTTCTTAAAGGTCTTAAATGATGGTAAGGAGATGCACTGGGTGATTCATACTTGTGTTATTCATCAAATGTGGGAAGGACTTTCATTCTTAATGCTTTATTTATAATTTTAGGGGCCGTTGAAGGAATTTCTGCATTGATATCAAGCTTGGATCCAATGAAGAAAGAGCAGTTACTGAAGCAATTGTCTGCTGGATCTGGTGATCTTATATTGTTTGCTGTAGGTCACCCTGCTGCGATTAATAAAACATTAGATCGATTGAGGGTATATGTAGCTAAAAATCTGGGCTTGATCGATCCTGTAAGTTTACAACCTCCAAAGAATTATATTTATGTTTGATGTGCTTACCAGAAAGAAGGAATGATTTTCCACTCTCTTGCACTTACCTATGTCACATCACTGTAGTCCAGGCATGCGATCCTCTGGGTGACTGATTTTCCAATGTTTGAGTGGAATGATGTTGAAGAGAGGCTTGAGGTTTGTAACGAGCTTATATCTCCTAGCTTGACTTCTAAAGTTTATGATATCAGCTTATTGAAGAATTCCTTAATCATTATCTTGTTAACATATGCTAGCTTGTTTTTGCTCCAACTTTTCTGTGTATTCCTGTGTTAAAGTTGTAGATTAATGCTGCTATGCTCATGTCTTATGCCGTGCTACTATTGCAACTTGTTTTTTTTGTTATACAAGGTTTCTCCTTGACCAAGATGGTTTCTTTCTATACTTCAGAAGCTTGCTACACTAAGTCAACCAGTTATTGTGAGACAACCTAACTATTAATATAGGATGATATCGTATTACCATCACCCTTTAATATCAAAGACCATATATATCCTATGTGATGTCGTTTAATGTTATCAAGGTGCAAAACAAATTCTACTGCTTTCCCACTTGGTTAATTTGTAGGAAAGAAACTTACAAATAGAGAGGGATCATTGCTAACAGCCAACAAGATTGGTGAGAGTGAGATCTTGGTACTGATTAATAATATCAGTGGAAGTGAAATTGAATCAATTTGAGTTTAGAACGGTATACTTAATAGAAGAGTTTCTAACTTGTTTTAATGGTAGCTGAAATTGTGTCATTTTTCAGGCCTTGCATCATCCTTTCACTGCTCCTAACCCTGAAGATATGAATGATCTATCCTCTGCCCGTGCTTTAGCTTATGACATGGTTTACAATGGTGTAGAGGTACACAGGCTTACACAAACTCTATTAGTTGAACTGCATATTTCATAGAATAAAACACTTAAGATGTTGGCTGGGCTTGTTTCCTGACAGATCGGTGGTGGTAGTTTGAGAATTTACAAGCGGGAGATCCAAGAAAAGGTTTTGGAAATTGTCGGCATTACACATGAACAGGTCGGAAATCTACAACCTGGCATCACATTACGTATTTAGATAAAGGATGTCCAGCCAGTTATTTTCAAATAACATTCGGTGTTTTTTTTTTTTTTTTTTTGTGTCCCCTTACAATTTGCAGGCTGAGGCCAAATTTGGGTATCTGTTGGAAGCTTTAGACATGGGAGCTCCTCCTCATGGTATGTGAATACCTTTCCATTGCCTAGTCTAATCATTTGGCAGTTTTGTTAATTTTGCATTTATTTTACTTATAGACACAAAACACTCACATTCATGTGAGACCTTTCATTGCTTACATATACCTAAAGACCATCTGACTAAAAGTTTGGTCAAAACTTTTCCCAGGCTATACTTTTGTTGCCTTTTCTTGGTAACTCAGTATCCTCATTGACTATATTAGTACATCACACTTGACAAGCAAGTGGAAGTATTTAAGTAAGGAAAGTTACGTCAATCGGGCTGCCAATTCTCAAATTTGTTGCCTTCGTATTAACTGCTAGAGTAGGTTCACCTGGAGTTGTTTAGTAAAGGATTTTTTGCACTTAAAAAAACACTTGGTTTCTCTCATGTCTCTGATGTCAATTGTCAATGTGGGACTATGCATAGAAGAAATCCAGTTGCAGAGCTCCTGAACCCTCATGATTTCCAGTATTGGTTTCTTGAACTCAAAACTTGTATGCTGATAAGACTTTTATAATTTATGGTACAGGTGGAATCGCTTATGGTTTAGATAGATTGGTGATGCTGTTAGCAGGCAGTCATTCGATAAGGGAAGTGATCGCTTTCCCTAAGACCACAACTGCACATTGCGCGCTAACTCGTACACCATCAGAGGTGGATCCACTGCAACTGAAAGATCTCTCCTTTCCTACAACATAGCTTTTCTGGAGGTTTTAAATAAATAAATAAATATATATATATATATATATATATATATATATTATATTAACAGCTGCTCTGTTAGAGAAGAATTTTCTAGGATGACATTTGAGAATTCCTTTTGGGGAAAAAAAAAAAAAAAAGGGTAGGGAAATAAGTTTGTGATATTGTGTGTTGTAGGAAAAATTACTAATAAGATGTTCCGAAATTTCTTGCTTTTACACATGTACTTTGTTTGTGAGTACATATGCATATGCTTCGATATAGTTGTCTTAATGCAATTAAATGTATGGCTAGAGGGTTTTGAGATATTATTAGTTAATTTTTAAGTGTATAAATTATATTTATAATATTTAATTATTAAAAAAATTAAAAATTAATGTGTATTTATTATTATTATTTTGATATTTTTATAATTAATAATGCTTTACAATTCATGAATAAGGTGATTATTTAGTTTGTCATGTTTTAAGATATTTTAGTCTTTTTATTCAATTAAAAAAAAGGTCAAAAAATATTTTAATATTTTAAATAAAAAAATACATTAATTTTAACTTAAAAAATTATTTAATGACAAATAAATAAATAAATAAAGACTACTTGTTATATAAAATCAAAAGAACAGTTATAATTAATTCCTTTTTCACTTATACTATCCTTAATTTATATATATTAATTATTTTTTTATATAAAAATAATAAGTCAAAGATTATTATAATATTTTAAATTAAAAAAACACGTAAATTTCGATGTTTTTTAAAAGGTATAAAAAATTGTGAAGGAGTATTAATTAGTATTCAATATGTATTTTTTCCTTCTTATTTGTCGCTTACAAAAAAAAAAAGAAAAAAAGAAAAAATACAATATTTGTTTGACTTGCCAACTTTTGAAATTAAAATAATATTTAATATTGTAACTTTTAAATATCTTAATATACTTAATATTTTATAATTGATACTTATTGAATATTGTTTAAAAAACAATAAAAAATTAAAAAATATTTTAGACTTTTAACGAATGTGTGATGAGTAAAAAAAAAAAAAAAAAAAAAAAAAATCCTATTTTAACGTGTAAAGATAATTTCTCTATTTATTATTATTATTATTATTTGGAAAAATAACTTATTTCTTTCACTGGGATTGAGCTATTATTCTCCCTAAACTTCAATTTAACATTTTATGAGAAGACACTAAAATACTGCATTAAGGTTTTTTAACACTTTATGTTAAATTATTATTATTTTTTAAATTAAAAAATAAACTCTTTTATTTTCGGATAGATTATTGAGAGAAAAATAAGTGATTCAATATACAATTTATGCCCCTCATTATTATATATAGATATATATTTCAAAAAAGGTTAATTTAATAAAAAGTATTAAAATCTTAACGAAAAGTTCTTTTATAAGGTCTTCTCGTAGAAAAAAGTTTGAGGAGTTTAAAAGGAAAATTTACCGATTTAGTCCTGTAACTATTTATATTTCTTTGATAAGGTCCTATAACTTTTTTCTTACTTTAATTAGTCCCGTAACAATTTTCGTTTATTTAAATTAGTCCTTCAGGCCAATTTTTTTTTTCAAAATTTTCGGTGCTCAGGGATAATAATTGAGGGGCACTTTCAATAGTTTCAAATCTAAAAAACGTGGGAAATGAAATTGAAGGAAATTTTTTACTACTCCAGTTGTAAAACTTCTTCTTTGAGTGAAAAATGAAAATTTCGACTGCAAATTTGGGCAAAATTAATTTATAGTCAAAAATTTGCCCAAATTTGTAGTCAAAATTTTGTTTTTTTACTAAAAGAAGAAACTATACAACTGAAAGAATGGAAAATTTCCCTCCATTTCATTTCCCATTTTTTTTTAAAACTGAAACTACTGAAAATGCCATAAATTTTTGTCTATGTTGGCTGAGCACCAGAGCAACAAGCAAAAATTTGGCCAGAAGGACTAATTTTAGTAAACGAAAATTGTTGCGGGACTAATTAAAGTAAGAAAAAATTTATAGGACCTTATTAGAGAAATATAAATAGTTATAGGGCTAAACTGATAAATTTTCCAGTTTAAAAAGGTATAATTAAAATTTAGAGAGAATAATGACTCATTCCATAAACATTAGAGAGGAAATATGCTTTTTTTTTTTTTTACTTATTAGATTGAAAAGATTACAATATTTATTGATATTTTTTCTTTCAATACACCTTCATTTAAAATTTAATAACTAATGTTCATTAATTATTTTTTTTATATAAAAATTAAAATATACTTTAGTCGTCAAAAAATTTAAGAGAAAAGTGTTTTAATTTTTTTTTTAAATATATATTTTAGTCTTTTTAATATATTTTTAAAAAATATACAAAAACGTATTTGATGATAAATAATAAAAAATTAAGGTGTGTTTGAATTACAACTATTTTTGAAAAAAAAAATTATTTTTTGAGACAAAACATCATTTAAAATGAATATTGTCTGTAACTTTTTTGAAAATAAATTTTATGTTAGAAAAAGTAAGGATTAAATATATATGTTTTATAAGGTGTAATAATTATTTGTGTAAGAAAATATTCTTTTAGAGAAAAGTGTATACTATTATTTTATTAATAATATAAATATTATTTAATAGAACCCACAATATTGATGTAACAATCTTAATATATAATGTAGGAAATAAATTTTAATTAAAAAAAAAAAATGATATTTAAATATATAAAGTTATTAAAAAACAAAAATTTCTAACTTAATTTAAATTAAAATAAAAGTAGTGTATACGAAGACTAATGGTGTCTCTCCTTCAGAGACAAGAGTTTCGTTGACCGAAATGGACCTTACAATCTTTCCATAAGAAATTAGTGGGGGGATTGAACCATTAGTCCCACTTTATGATATAAATTAATAAAAACCTTCCAACAATTTGTAAACTTACAACTTATTGCCTAAAATGTAAAATGGATGAAGAAAAGACGTGGTTTTTTTTTTAAATAATAATAATAATAATAAAATTATATACAACTTTTTTGTTTTTTTTTGTTTTTAATAAAAAAGTATTATATTTGACCAATAACATATATATATATATATATATATATATATGACACGTGGAAAAATATAATTGGAGAAAATGAAGGATTTAGCTGGTACTTTCTCTGATTTTTTCCCCACTTGTCACACACAATAAAATATAACTTTTAATATATATATTGTAATTTAATAAATTAAAATATCTTTCGACTTTATTTTTTTTATAATAATAATTAATAATATGAATGGTAAAACATTAACTTTAAGAATATTAAGAATTATCCAAAAAAAAAAAATTATAAGAATATTAAGAGAAAAATATTACACCTCGTGACAAATAAAAGAGCATCAATTTCTTTCCAATATGATAAAAAAAATTTTTTTCATATATATCCCAATAAATTATTAAATATTTTTATAAGTTTCAACATCGACAAATATATTTTTGGAAAAAATACTTTCTTATGCTTCTATTACTTGTCACAATGAAAGAATCTTATTTGTTAGCTTACAATATCAAAAGTAATTATTTATTGATGATTTTTTACTTAATACCTCTTTAATTAATACTTCCTCCCTTTTTTTCATTTGTTAGAAATAAAAGTTACACATTTAAAAAAAATACAAAAATTGACGTATCATTTAGTTAAAAATAATCTTTGACTTTTATCTTTTTCAATAATAATAATTAATAAGTATTAATTATAGCGATATTAAAAAAAAAAAATACACCAATAAATGGACCTTGATTTCTCTATGTGATAAGTTAAAAAAAAAAAAAGTGTAGAGTACTTTATATTTCTTCCATTATTTTTTTTATTACTTGTCACATTACAACATTTTAAGCTCTTTAAAAAAAAAAAAATACAAAAATTGATATCTTTTTATTAAAAAAATTAAAATACTCATTAACGTTACTTTTTAATTAAAGAATAATTAATGAATTGTAACTTGTAAAAAAATAATTTCAAGAATATTGGGAAAAAAAATATCATATAGATACTATATCATAATTTTATACCTTTCTTAATGTGACAAATAACAAAAAATTGAAAGTAACTAATATTTATTTAAAAAAAAAAAATGAAACTTTTCAAATTAAAAAAGTTTGAAAAATAAGACTTATTTGGTGATAAATAAAAAAAAAATTCCAAATTCCAAATTCATAATTATGTTTAAATTACAGTCAGCGACTACATTAAAATTATTATTATTATTATTATTATTTTTGCTAAGTAACGACTATATTAAAATTAATGCTTTTAAATTATTCAATTAAGATTGATGTAATAATTTTTGACAACTGTAAACTAACGTTCAGCCTATTATCTGTCACCTGGTAAAATTAACTGTTTCGTAATAGAGAACACACATCATCGTGGAATATAATTTAAGAAAAATAATTTTTTTTTTTTTTTTAAATAAGGAAAATAATTCATTGAATTCTAAATTTAATATAGTAAATAGAAAAATGTTAATATGAATAAAAATCAGTTTTTTTTTTTTTTTTTAATGGAAAAGAATTTGTTTCTCTTGTGTGTTTAACTATTTATGACTTCATTCCGTACATTATTTAGAAAAAAATGTAGTCAAAGGTAGACCATATTAATTTTAATTTTCCATTTTTCCAAGTTTGATAATAAGATTAAGATTCTCAGAATCATTATTTGACCAAATGTAAAAAGATAAATTATCAAAGGGAAAAAAAAAAAAAACAAGAAAAATATCTCAAACTTTGTATATTTTTTAAGAATATATTGAATTTAAGATATCTTTTGATTTAAAATATTAAAACAACTTTCGACTTCTTATTATTATTTTAGGAAAATTAACTGTTTTAATTTTCACATTTTTATCATTTTCACAAAAAAAATTCTTTTTTTTTTTTTTTTTTTTTTTTAATTTTTGGACAATTGAATCTCTATTTTATTTTAAATTGGACAAATTAAGGGTTTTTCAAGCTAGATTTTGATAATTCTCAGTCCCCCAAAGTTTACATACCAAGTACATGTATTTCCTATAAGTCTCATTGTAATTATTTCATATCTTAATGAAATTCATATATATTTGTTCTAATTTCATTCAAATTTTCAATTTCTTTCAATTTTGGCTATTTTCCTTATCAGATAATTTGATTGAAAGAAATGAGAGAGCATTGAGATTTGAGATAGTTAATGATATTATAAATTACAAAAATATCCTTTACGGCCGGGACTTCTACATGTTAATTAGGCATGTGAATTCCGATAGTTAAAAATTATCAAAATTTAGTTGGAAAGACTATTTGTCCAATCAAAAATAAAATATAATTAGATTATTAAAAAAAAAAAAGAAGAAGAGATTTGTTTATTTAAACGATAAAGATTTTTTTTATAAAAAATAAAAAAATGAATATTTGCTGTTTAACATTAGATAAAGGGTATTAAGGGAAAATAGATATTATCTTGATTTCATAAGTGTAATGGACCCAATATAATATATATATATATATATTTAAAGGAGAGAATAAAAACTAAAAAAGAAAAAAAAAAAATCCCTATAAATAAATCTTCAACATAGAAATAGCACCCTTTTGGTAATTCTCACTTCGTAAAGCAACATTTACCGAAACCCTCCCCTTTGACATTTCTCCATTTGCTTCTGAAATTAATCTTATCCTTCGTCAGCAATGGCGAAAAGAAACAAGGGCCGGCAGAAGCTTGAAATGGTTAAGATGGAGAACGAAATCAACCTTCAGGTAACTTTCTCGAAACGCCGTTTTGGTCTGTTCAAAAAAGCAAGTGAACTCGTCACTCTCTGTGGCGCTGAGGTTGCTTTGATTGTTTTCTCACCTGGGGGCAAGGTTTACACCTTCGGCCACCCGACCCTGCAAACAATCATCCAAAAGTACGTTCACGGCCCGGCTGCTGTTGATGATCATCAGAGTATTTTCGGCCCCCACTGTCTCGGCAACCTAGTTGATGAGGCTCAACGTGCCATCCTCGCTGTTGACCTCGGCCATGAACTCAACAACAAGGAGAATCTGTTGGAGAGTGAGAAAAAAGTTGGTGAAATCATGGGCCAGAGAATCAAGAATTCTTCACTGTACAACCGCTGGGGTAAACTTTCTGTTGATGAACTCAACCTGTTGGAGCTCTATCAGTACAAGATGTCACTAGAAGAACTGAAGATGGACATTGATACAGTAAAGGTGAAGAAGGCGTTGGAGATGAACACTACTCCCAACACCACCGATCTATTCTTTGGAAGGAACTTCGAAGCCTCTTGTTTTGGATTCAACAAAACCAACAATAACACCCTTCCCTATGAACTTCCTGATTCCATTTTCTCTTCCTCCGTTCTTCATCAGAATCTTGGGGCATCGTCGACGTCGTCTGGTGATGCTGCCGGTAGCTCCTTCCCGCCTCCTGGATATCCCTGACCCATGCATGTATATGGGCTAACAAAAAGTGTGTTTTTATTGTGGTTTTGTTTGTGTGTCCCTCCTTGTCTCTCATGTTTATTGTCCCTTGCCTTCTGTAAACACATTTCTTGAACCTAGTAGCACAAATTCAAGACCCAAACCTAACCCTAGACCACCACCTTGTGTGTTCTTGTTCCGTAGTCATATATCTCCGTGTTCATGTACCTTAGTTTGTAATGTTTTTATGTTTTCAATAAAACCAAAAAAAAAAAAAAAAAAATCAAGTCAGATTCTGACTTGATGAAAAAACCCCAAAAATGGATGTTTGTTGTTCTCTTTGAATATTTTGTGATAGCCAATCATATGAACATCGAAAAGTAATCAAGAAAAATACAAGATAACTTTAAGAAGGATTACCAAAAAAAAAAAAAAAAAAAAAAGATTAATTAACATATCTGGACTCATATATATATATATATTATTAATGATTTAAAGATTTGTTAAGAAGATCAAAGAAAAAGAATAGAATCAAGTGTGAATAATTCTATATATATATGATACCGGGAAGTTCTTATCCAATACGGAGGAAAGCATTTTTCTTTATTTATTTTTGGTGTAAATATGAAGTTGACTTCCATGTAATAATCCGGGGAATCATTTATCTGATCTCCTTCTTCAAGAATTATTTCTGTTGGAATCCTTTTTTTTTTGTTGAATGCTTTTATGGGAAGTTGGAAACGTTAACTTGGGTGAGAATTGAATAATATAAGAATATATGATTGTTTTATGCCCATTCACCAAAAAAAAAAAAATTTCATTTACTTTTGAGAGTATCAATTAATTTGTTCTAATTAAAAAACTTATTGAATGCTCGGCAAAGTTAACCTTTAGTGTATTTACACTATCCGATTGACATGGCGAGCGTACCCTCTATTTTCACTATGAATATGTTAAAATGAAAAAGATCATCTCAATATAATTAATAGCTCTTACAAATTATAGGGTTCATCGACTTGTAAATATTTCAATATATCTGTGTGTGTGTGTGTGTGTGAGAGAGAGAGAGAGAGAGAGAGAATATGTGTGTATATATATAGTCATTCAGAACCAAAGAAGATTAGAAAATTTTCATCTTGAGGCCATATTCATACATAGTGAAAATTTTAAATTTTTTTTTTTTTTTTTTTTTTGATTAAATCTTGTTTCCAGTCTGAAAGAGCCTTTGGATTACAAACACACACACACACACACACGCACAAACACAAACACAAACACAAAAGTTTGAAATATTAATCAGCTATCGATCTGGTCATATTTGAACAATTTAAATTTAAGGAATTAAAGTTAATTATTTTCTAGATTAATTAGATAGTTTCTTAATTAATTTAATCTACACATATTATATATAGTTTAAGTATATGTTTTCCTTATAATAATATATGTAAACTTTTCTTTCTCAATATGCTTGAATAGTTTTAATTAACAAAGTTCTAATTAGATTTTGGGAATGGTTAATTTCTCTTTTTATCCATCTGTCCCCTTCTTCAAATTAAGCTAATATGAATATATATATATATATATATATATATATGCTTCTCATAAGTTTTAATTCATTATATAGTTTTACATATATATTCATCCACCTTAGAAGCATGTGATCAATAAACACACACACACACACACATATACATATATTCATCAATAATTCTTATTAGTTTTACTAGGTTAGATATTTTAAGTAATTATTCTTATTTGTTTTATCTATCATATTTCATAAAAAAAAAAAAAAAAAAATTCTCAGAAAAAGAAGACGTTTTAAAAAAATTAATTAATTATTAAAATTTTGCGTACCTTACTAATATTTCTTAATCTATACATCATAAATGAGGTTTTCTTTTTTATTTTTATTTTTATTTTTTAATTTACGTAATATATCTATCTATCTATATATTGTCATTAGGGTTTTCCGTTTTCCCCATCCCCTTCTTAAAAGTGCTTTTGTATATGTTCGCAGCTGTTTGGTTTTTTTAATATGTGATTTAAAGTTCTGGCATATTAAGCTTCAGTATTGCACCTAATTATGATTTAAAAAAAAAAAAAGTATAAAGAAGCAAATTAAACAGTGTGATTATATGGTGCACAAATATACAATTCTATACAATATTATCAGAACCAACAACCTCATTAAAGAAATTTTTTTTTTTTTTTTTTTTTTGATGGTGGTATCTCAAGATCCTTCCGGTCCAAACTAATCCACTTAAGGAGACCCAATAGTACAAGAAGCTTCGCACATGCGAATATATCTCAAATTGTGGAACACCTGAGTGAGGTTATCCTTCACCTTTTGGCTAGCCAGGAGGAAGGAGAGATTCGACCCCTAAACCACTTGGCAAGCCAAGAGTTTAAGGGAAGAAACCTGACCAACAAACAAAAATTAACCTGTTAAATTTATATCCATAATTTCTTATAATCTACGTTAAGATTAGAGTTTTCACGGTAATAATAATGTATATATATAATCTTCCATTACTTACCAAATATATATATATATATATATAATCTTCCATTCATCATAATTTAATGTATATATTTTTCTCATATATATATACACACATATATGTGTGTGTAATCTTAATAATATGATTAATGAAAACCAACATTTAAAGGAGGAAAAGACAAAAAAAAAAGGAATGAAGAAGTAGTAGAAGAAGATCAAGAAATGCAGGTATATTATAAATTTAATTAGTGAAGTCAGTGAAACAAAAACCTTTAGATGCTCTTAATATATGTACATATATAATCAAATGGAAGAAATTACAATGAAGACCTATAAAGTACTCTTGAAACAGCATCTTAATTAAAGTAGTCCATTTGGATATCATAAATTTTTAGGGTTACATAATAGAAATTTGAGTGACCCTCCAAAAAAAACAAGTTATTTTGCATGGTAGAAGCATGCATGCATGTTTTGTAGCTTCAAATTCTTTTGAACTCTATTAATCATGCACCCACACATGTATATATTTATATATATATATATATATATATATATATATTTATCTTACAAATTGAAATAGTGGATCTTTATAAAGAATGAAAAGAAAAATATATTGTAAGTCTAAATTAATTAATCAATTTCGTTCTATTGCTATTTATAACATTTGTGTGTTTAGTGAAAGAAGTTTCTGCCTTCAAAGATTTTGATATAACATATAAGGTAACTTATCTAAAATAGATGGAAACATGTATTATATTATTATTGAAAAATAAATTATATTATCACGTAAATAAATATTATTTGATTAATAATAATATTATAACACATAAAAAATAATATAATTTGTGAAATGAAGGATTTAGAGCAAGCAATTCTTAGTCTAATTTATCCGTTTGAATGCTGCCACACAATTGTTCTGGTCAAGTTTTTGACAAATGGCTGTTTCATAATTCTGGTTTTTTAGTCAGTATTAAATATTGAATATATTTATGTTAATCCAATTGTTAACCGTTTTATTTATCTCGTTTGTTTTATTTTTTTTTAAATTGTAATTTTATTGAATGTTTTTTAATACTATAACAAGTTATTAATATTTACATCTCTATTATGATTTTTTTTTTTTTTTTTAATTTTATAAAAGTTATCCATTTTTTCAATTTTCTTTTATTATTGTATATATTTTTATTATAATATATTATGTTTAATATAAGTGTAACCGATGATTGACTTTACCTATGACTGATATACCTTGAGTTAGAGTTACATTGGTGATGAATGCCGCAAATTAATGAAGTATGGACGTCCTCCTTTAAAAATAAAAAATTAAGTGTTACTAATATACATATATATATATATATATATATATACATATATATATACATATATATATATAAGAAAAGTTAATTACGACCGCGTTGTAAATATAGATTATCTCCATTTAAAAAATCATGTCAAAAAATTATTATTATTTTGGATGTCAAGATACTTATTATTCTTCTAAATCAATGAGACATATTTATGGCTGTTTTTCAAATTTACTTTTATTTAATTTATGGGTATTTTTCGAATTTACTTTTTATTTAATTTATATTATGTTATATGTTCGTGATAAATTATAATTTTTTTTTTTTTTAAGAATATGTTTATTTATATTATATTTTTATAGATTTTAACAATACATAATTATTTTTTGAAAAAA
>JAXGGT010000054.1:3653246-3686122 GCA_035583425.1 Marsdenia floribunda | reverse complement strand
CAATTATTTCTACAAAGATTTGAAGGAAAGGAAGGTCAACTCCATACCCTTTAAATTCTCATTTTTCCTTACTCCAAAGTTTCACCAACATATACATATACATATATATATTATTTTTCTTCTTCCAAAATAATGGATGCCAAGAAACCTAGCATGGGTCGTCAAAAGATCAAAATGGCGAAAATACAAGTGAAGAATCATCTCCAAGTCACCTTCTCAAAGCGTCGGTCAGGCCTAATGAAGAAGGCAAGTGAACTTTGTACACTCTGTGGTGTTGAGGTAGCCATTATTGTTTTTTCTCCGGCAGGAAAGGTGTTTCCTTTTGGCCATCCTAGCGTCGACACCATCATCGATAGGTTCCTGACCACCACCACCGGAAACCCTCCACCACCGAACAACTCTTCCTCCGGAGCACTCAGTCTCGTCGAGGCACACCGGAAGGCAAGTATTCGAGAGTTCAACTTACGGCTTACTCAACTTCTCAGTGAACTAGAAGTTGAGAAGAAAAGAAGTGAGGCATTTGAAGTTATGAGAAAAACAAACAGAAGACATTGTTATTATTGGTGGGAAACACCGATCTGTGAACTCGGATTTCATGAGCTCGAGCAGTTAAGGGATTCCATGGAAGAATTGAAGAAGGTCGTCGTGCAACAGGCCAACAACAAGATTATTACGATTCATGAGATGACTAATTGCTCTTCTTCTTCTTCTTCTTCAATTTTTACACTGAATAATATTAATGCCGGTGCAGGGAATTTATATCACGATCGTTATGAAATTAAACCAAACTGCAGGGACGTTATAAGGTTTGGATGTATATGATCAGATCTCATGGCGGATCCATACCCAAATTCTTCCTTTCTTTCTGCAGGGAGTAATTATAAATCTGAGGCAAAAACATCAATGCTAGTAACTCACTAGACAGGATGAACAGTTAAAAAAAAAAAAAAAAAACCTCAGAAAATTCTTTTATATTTTCATTTTTATATTTCATAAGGACGCAGAAAACTGCAATTTGCAGTTCTCCAAGTCCATCTCACTGTTAAGAAGTTCAATGTTGAAGCTTTTTTTTTTTTTTTTTTTAATTATAAGAATTTTTCGTCTCAAACATGATTCAAAAGGGAGAGAGATGATCATATATATATATATAGATATATAATATAAAGGAAATTGGAATGTAATATTATCTTCTTATAAGTTTCATAAAATTGGAAACACTTTCAAAGAAAATTAATTCTCTCTACAAAAATAAAAAAAAATGATATATATATATATATATATATATATATATATATGACTGTCTTTATATTATTATTATTGATCTATTTTCAGTGTTATAACTCTAAACTCATGTTTTTTTTTTTAAAAAAAATTATTTAACTAATTGATTTTGGGGTTAACGTATAATATTGTCCAAATTACGGTTGAAATGAAAACCCTAATAATTCTAGATGATGTGCACTTTTTATTTGGAAGTAAAATCGTTGATGGCCGGATTTTCTGCGATTTCTTACACAAGAGAGATATTCGTTCTGATACATTTACTTACCAAATTAAATAACATTCCTTTTTAATGTCTTCTTCTTAGTTTTCTCTCCTTACAAAGATTGATCCATATTTATAAAACCCTACTACAGAAAAGTGTTAATCAAACTCCGAATCCTTAGATCGATCAATCTATCCCTCGATCGAGTAATATTCAATCATGATGAACAACTATTATCATAGTATGGGAAGCAGCACAAGCGACATTAATGAAAACAAAACGAAGAAGGCAACCCAAGGTCGAAAGAAAATCGAAATCAAGAAAATAGATAATTTGAGCAACAGACAAGTCACCTTCTCCAAGCGTCGGGTCGGGCTTTTCAAGAAAGCTTCTGAACTCTGTATATTAACCGGTGCAGAAGTTGCAATCATAGTTCATTCTTTGGGTAAGCGCGTATTCCTCTTCGAACATCCAACCGGCCGTGGATCAGTTATCAGTCGGTACGCTTCCGAAATCGGATCATCTTTCATGTCCGATGAGTTGGATCGGACTTTCGTCGTCACCCGGAGGTCGTCGTCATCTTCGTCTGATATATTATTCTTAGAACAGAATAAACAACACTACGCTAAGGTTTCTAAACAACTCGAGGCCGAGAAGCAACGGAAAGAAGTAATTGAAGAGTCATCAAAAATGGTGAATAATTGTGGGAGCTTTTGGTGGGATGAATCAATTGATAACTTAGGTTTAGAGGAACTTGAGCAGTACATGGCTTCCTTGGAAGAGTTGAAGAAGAAGGTTGTGACGAGAGCTGATGAATTGATGCTAATAAACCACGCATCGTCTTCGTCAACTTCACCACCACCGTTGATCGACGTGAATTCAACCGTCGCCGGCGGCGGCGGTTTGGTTAGTTGCGATGATCTTTTCTTGATGAATCAGACTTCTCATCATCATGATGATCATCAATACTGCACTTCAATAATTCCTTATGGTTCCGATTTTGGAAATGGACAGATTTGATTATAATTATTTCCTTGTTCTTTACATAATTAGTATATTTCTTGTTACTCTAGTGTTGATGAATATATCCTTAATGATAAGGGTTTAATTTAATTAGTGGTAAGATGTCCAGAATTTTTAGGGTTTAATTTTTTTTATTTATTTTTGATTATGATCTTAAATACACGTTTAAAAGTCACACAAAATTCGTGTCCGGCCATGTTCCTATGTTGTAAGAAAATGGACAGAAGTACTTCCTTACAATCAATTTATTTTAGATTTCCGTGAAGAGAAGAAAAGGGTGGCCGAAAAAAAAAAAGAAGTACCGTCGTATAGGCTTCTTTCAGTGGCCTAAATTTGTTCCTTGAAAAGCAACAACAACTTGTGTGTACGGTCCATGGTCTATGATCATGGACCACGCACGTTTCATCCTCCCCACCACCACCACCACCATCACGACCCCCACCCCCCAACCCCCCTTTTTTTTTTTTTTTTTTTTTTTTCTTCTCATTTTTCATTTTATAGATAAGAGTTGTCATCCATTACAATCTCCCCCAGGGGACAATTTTGTCACAAATTTATTTTGGGATAACATGATGTTGGTAGAGATTAGAATATAGCTGGAACAAGGTAGAGATTAAACGGCTTTCTTCTTCATGTTTGTTAGTGGTAGCCACAAGCAACCAGATCAAGAAGAAGAAGGTACAAAATTTTCTTATTTTTATAATCTTAAAACTAATTGTCTAATTCGGATAAATATCAAATTCGAAATCTTATTTTAAAAATAAAAATAATAATTTTTTATTTTTTTACTATTTAGACTAGTAAATTACTTATAATTGTAGACGACGATTTCGCGTCTATAAAAATAAATTAGAAATAATGCAAATACAAAATCAATATTGAAATATGTATTTCATTAATTTAAGTATGTGAGTACAACAATCTCTATCTAATTTGTTGATTCTTTCTATCAATGGATTTGAAGGTTCTTTGGGTTCGATTTCGATCCGTTTAAAGATATCCATATTAGATCTATCCTTCCAAAGGTCTTCTGACTTAATCTTGAAATGGATCTATCTTTGAGGATCATTGGACTTGATCTCGATCTTTAATTTGATTTCTTCGAGGGTCTTTGGACTTGATCTTGAAATGAATTCGACATGACTTCGAGGGTCTTTGAGACTTAATCTCGAAGATGGATTGGACTTGGAAGATAAAGGATTTGATATGACAGAGCTTCCTATCTCCAAGACTCTTATGTGTTCTCCATTGAAGCCCCTCTTACTCTTCTATTTACAGAGGAAGAGATGATAAGACAAGAGTCTCTATGGTGATGTGACACCTTCCGATTGGCTGAGACACTCTTTCAATTTTGATTAATCGGTCTTTATATCACTACTACGTGTCAGCACATGATTTGCCATAGTAAATAAAGAGTAATTTATAATAAATAATTAAGTGAAATTTTATCTATCACTTAATTAATTTAAATTACTTTACAAATTTTCATTATTTACAATAATATAAATAATTTTTTTTTTTAAAAAAATTATGCAATGTTTAAAGTTATTGTTTTATTTTTTTTAATTTTTATTTATAATACAAAATTATTATTTTAACTAATTCAAATTTAATTTAAATTGAAAAAAAATTATTCAATGTTTAAAGTTATTGTTTTATTTTTTTTAATTTTTATTTATAATACAAAATTATTATTTTAACTAATTTAAATTTAATTTATATTGGTGAGTGATCGGATACAAAGTTTTCACTAAAAGCAACGTACATTTTTTCATTTTTTTTTTTTTTCCCTTGTTTGGTTGTGATTGATTGGGCTGTAACTTGTAAAAGGCGCCTATGGAAGGATCCAATGGAAATTTTTTTAAAATAAATAAATAAATAAATAAAAAAGATTGTAGTGGGACCCACATATTATTCTCCTTTTGAGTATTTCTTTCTTGTTTTTATTGACAGCTCGAGTCATCATCATCGTTGTATCCAGTTCATGATATAAAATAAAAATAATATACATATATATATATATATATATATATATATATATTTTTTGTGTGTGTGTGTGTAATCTTCTCTCTTTGTTTCATTTTTTTTTTGGCCCCTTTAACTTAAGGGTATTTTCAATTTAGTTCAATAATTTAATTTTTATTTAAAAATTAAAAAAAAAAAAAAATCAGTTTATACATTGTTAATCATGAGTCAATGTTGAATTGATGATGATGAAAGCCACAGTATGCTGGAATTTGCCAAAATAGAAAAAGGACGCATTTAAGAGCTGAGTTTTTCTTTTTTGGTTGATACCTATTTCATGTTAAATCGTCAACTACTTCACCACTAAGTATTCCTCAAAAACTTTTGCATACTTTTATTTATCCAAACATGTGGCTTGGGATGTATTTGAATTTTCCTCAAATTGATTTTCTTTTGTAATATATATATATATATATATATATATTCTGAATGCAATTATCATTTTTTTAAAGAATTAAAAAAGAAGAAGAAATTAACAATTTTAAATAAAAATTACAAAAATTATTTTTTAATTTTGTATTAAAAAAAAAGTGAAAATAAAGTATTCTTAATTAAAATAAATTGTAAAATTTTAATTTATCATTAAAATTAATGCTTTATTTCCCAAAATCAAAAAGTTTCCAAACATGATGTATAAATTCAATTGATTAAATAATATAAAATTTGAATTATAATATAACGATAAATAAAATTATATTTTAAAATAAAAAAGTGGGTGGGTCCAGAAACAAGTAGGGCAGAGAAGACAAGCGTCCAAGCCTCAACTCTGGTTCTCGGCTGTCACTACCACCAACACCAACACCATCACAGCTGTCTAACACAACAGTTGTACCCCATTCCAACTCATTCCCTGTTGGCCCCCTTCCCCTTCTCCAATCTACTAATTATTATTTTCATATATAATATAATATATATATATATATATATATATATATTTTTAAATTAAGGTATTTTTGCCTTTTGTGTTTCGAATTTATAACCTCTCAAATTATAAGTAATTCATTGAATTATCATCCTATAAAGAGATATTCTTTTCCTTATTTTTACTTATAATTTTAAAAAAATTACAATTTTTTTTTAACTCATTATCTTATAAAATATTATAATTTTTCTTTTAATATTAATTTTTTTATAATATTATACATTTTTTTTTAATTTATTATTAAATGACAATAAAGTGTAACTCAGTTAGTATTAATTTTATTTATAATTCGAGTGATTATGCATTTGAATCATATTAGAAGAGAAAAAAACTTAAAAACAAAAATTATTTGTCACTAAATAAACTTTTACACTAAAATTATTGTAAATTTTAATTTAAAAGAGAAAAATATTTTTTTAATTTTATACATATATATGTATATATATGCATATTAAGTAATTGATGAATGCACAAATAAACGAAATGTTTAATTTTTAAGGGTATTAAAGATAAACTATAATAAATATTGCATGTGTTTGAAAGTTTGATCAAATATAAGAAATTTAAAAAAAAAAAAAGGAATAAAGTATTTATATGTATATATATTTAAGACATGTTGCATATATTTCTGTATAATTATTTAATATTGTAGGAGGAAAAAAAAAAAAAAAAGTGATATAAAAAGCACAACTCCATTTTCAAAAGGTACTACTCTACTAGACATATGATAAAAGTAATTTGATTGGTGTACTACTTAGTACTACAACCATACCCTATTACATATGAATCCACAAATATTAAAGAGTTTTTTTTTTTTTTTTTTTTTTTCTCTTCTTTGAAAATTTGAATAACTTTCGCTTTTAACATGTTTCAAATTCATGATATCTTGAATCATAAGCGAGATTGCTATCTACTGCGCTAAGCTTTCTAGACTATTAAAAAGTTGTTCAACCATTTTTTTTTTTTTTTTTTGATAATTAGTTGTTCAACCATTTATACTTATCATAAAAAAAAGAAAAGAAAAGAAAAGAAAAGAAAAAACTATTTAGTAAATTATGTACAATATAATTGGACTTCTTGTACGTATTTTATTCGAATTACCACAGCTCCATTTTTTTTTTCTCTCTCCCCATTTATATACTAACTTTTTCCTTTTCCTTTTCATTTTCCATTTTAATTTTAAAAATTATGGTAAGTAAGTTTGAATGACAATTAGAAAGTTCAACAATACAAATCACAATAAATATTGTAAATAAAATATGCTATTCTTTTAAATTTTTTTTTTTGGTAATTACTGTAATTTAAATTTTTTTTAAATCACCTAATATTTTGAGTTTCCACTTGAACTAACAGGTTATTGGTAACTTTTATTATATAAGTCAATTATCTAAAAAATTATAAATAAGATTATTTAAAAATTATTTTAAAAAATTACACATTTTAAGAGAAAATAAAAATTTATGTATTTTTTATTAAAAATATAAAAAAATATTAATAATTACGCATTAACATTAATATAGTATGATAAGTTAAAAAATAAAAGACAGAAAATTTTGATTTTTTTTTATTTTTTTGAAAATTTGCGATATTTTTACCTTTAACATGTCTCAAACTACTACTGACCCTTTGGTCCAGTGGTATGCATGATACCCCTCCCCCCGTAGGCGCGGGTTCGAGTCCGCCCATTGTACTCAAAAACAAAAAAAAAACATGTCTCAAACTCATAACATCTTGAATTATAAGTGATATTATTACACACTAAACTAAGTCTTCTTCACTGTCTATCTTTAATATGACGAATATGACAATAAAATAAAATTTAATATTTTCTTTTTTTTTTTTTTTGGTAATTAATAAAATTTAATATTTTGGTGGTTTGAGTTTGAACACCCTAATCTAAAATTATGGAAGTTCTGTAATAGGCCGACCACAAAAGTTAGGCTCCCATACTCTTTCCTTACACACCTATTAAAAGCCTTCCCGCATCCCTATAGAATTCGAATATCACAACGTTTTTCCTATAAACACTTTCTCCAAATTAAAAAAAAAAAAATTAAAAAATTAAAAAATTTAAAAATTAAAATTAAAATAAAATAAAGAGAGTTTTAGATAGTATCTAAAATTAATATAATTAATTAGTTAAATAAAGATACTCAGTGCTGGCCTGGCACTGGCTCATCGGGTTATTTTTCGTACGTGCTCACAGCTCATCCCGCACGCATGCCCATGCACTTATCCCACCCTCTCCCTCTTCTCCTCGTCATTCTCCAGCCTGTTTTTTCCCTTCCTTTCTCTCTCTATAGGGGTCCCTTTTTCGGCGCTCTCTTATATGAACTTGTAATTTTCATTGGTATTTCATTATTACTAGTTCTGTGTTTTTTTTTTTTTTTTTCTGAAGAGCTTTTGTATGATTTTTTTTTTCTTGCACAAGTTAGGACTTGGGGAAAAATGGATCCATGTCCTTTTGTGCGGATTGTTATTGGAAACTTGGCTTTGAGGGTTGTGGAATCGGGTGCTGGAACTGGGAATACTGCTACTTCTGGTAATTTTTGTCAGTCAAGAATTAAGTTGAAGGGGTTCCCGACGCAGGTATCAGCGGTTTCCGTGAATTCGCTTGATAGTGATCCTATTGAGAGTAGGGTGCACGCTTGTTTTAGTTTCAAGAAATTGGATTTTGATAAACTGGTGGAGAAAAGTACGGGTAAGGCCGGGAGTGGGTGTAGTTTGAAAATTGAGGTATGTGCGGTGAAGGGTGGGAGTGGTTCTACTTGTGGATGGAAGAAGGGAAAACTATTGGGTTGTGTATTGGTTCAGTTGGATTTGAAGGCTGTGGAGGCTAGTGTTGCGAATAATAAAGCTTGTGTGATTCAGAGCGGATGGTTCCCCGTGGGTGGAACTGGAGCTGCAGCTGGGTCGCAGTTACATATTAACGTTAAGGCTGAGCCTGATCCCAGATTTGTGTTTCATTTCGATGGAGAGCCTGAATGTAGTCCTCAAGTTTTTCAGGTCAATGGCAGCGTTAGACAACCCGTTTTTACTTGCAAGTTCGGCTTCAGAAGTTGCGGCGAAAGGAACCTAAGATCCAGGTTTGTTAATTTAGCCATAGACCCTTTTTTTTTTTTTTTTTTTTTCTGTCTCTCTCTCGGGTTTACTCAATATAGAGTTTATCATTACTCTGTTATTAAATTTATTGTATGGGTTCTTGAGCTCGGTGGAGTTGGCCGTTCAAGAAATCAAATATTTTTGCTAAGTTTTGCTTTCTTTGTGCTTGAGATACTGTTGCTCCTGTTTGCTATATAACTTATGTAAGATGGAAAACTGTTCTACTGCCTAAAGAACCAAAAGAAACGAGACTCGGGTTTGTCTTAAGTTTCATTCAAGAACAAAGCTAAGTTTTTTGAAGAGCACATGTTTGAGTTTTTGAAATTCGTGGATGGCGTAGGACTTAAAAAAGTAGAAACTTTTGAAAGTTCATTTCCTAATTAAGCAAGTCAAATCTTGATGCTGTTGGTTTGTAATTTTATTAGCGTTCTTGAACTTTTACTGGTCAAAAAAAGGGTCAAATTTCTAATTGTATTTTGTTCTTTGAACAGATCATCTCTCTCAGAACAAAACATCACGACGGGGTGCTTTGGTACTTCGTTCACAGCCAGCAAAGAACAACAACCCATAAAAGAGCGAAAGGGGTGGTCAATTACTATTCACGATCTCTCTGGCTCACCAGTTGCAGCAGCATCAATGGTGACTCCATTTGTGGCCTCACCAGGTACTGACAAGGTGAGCAAATCAAACCCAGGAGCCTGGCTCATCCTTCGACCTGGCCACGGAACCTGGAAGCCCTGGGGCAGACTTGAGGCCTGGAGAGAGCGTACTGGGGATCTCGGCTATCGCTTTGAATTGATCCCTGATGGCAGCATAGACACAATAACCCTCGCCAACTCCACAATTAGCACAAAGAATGGTGGGAAATTCAGTATAGACATAGCTACAGGAGCCACCCCAATGACAAGTCCCAATAGCAGCTTTGATTTCAGTTCCGGATCAGGGTCTGGTTCTGGTTCTGAACCTGGTTCCACTTCAGGATCAGGATCTTGGGCACATCTCTTGTACCGTGGTTTCGTAATGTCATCTACCGTGGACGGTAATGGGAAGTGTAGCAAACCAGAGGTGGAAGTCGGTGTGCAGCATGTGACTTGCACCGAGGATGCAGCAGCATTTGTGGCATTAGCTGCTGCATTGGACCTAAGCATGGATGCTTGCAAATCATTCTCCCAGAAGCTTCGTAAAGAACTAATGCAACCTGATCAATATTAATAAACCTTTCTGGGGATTTGCCAAAAATAACTGCACTGACCACCGACTAACATCATTTTTAGTTTCTCCATTATTCTCTGGTAGAGTGTACAGTGATCCATATCTGTTTGATGCTTCTTGATTTTCCATTGATTTCTTCTTTGTTTTCTCCTTTTCAAAGTATTCATTTGTACAATTCTTTTAGACCTTGGGAATTCACAGTTTTTTGTCCTGTTTTTGGTTGAGAGCAAGAATGAGTTTTTTTTTTTTTTTTTTTTTTTTTTTTTCTTCATTTTGTGCATTGGCATCCAATGTAGTAGTTTCGGATATGTCATATGATAAATAAAACATTTGTTTTAATCTTTATATTTTTATTATTTTAATATATAAATATTTTTTGAAAAATTAGTCGATTCAATTCTATATTTATTTTTATTAATTAATTAAAGTTCAAATTTTTTATTTTTAATTTGATAAGTTTTATATCTTTTTATGAGTAGTTTATTAAGTCATTCTCACTAAAAATTTAAAATTTTTGGTCAAAATTCATTACATAATTGGGTGTGTGATGATTTTTTTAGGGGATAAAATAATCCAAACATTATTATTCTCTCTTATTTCTCCCCGGATTGAGAAGCAGAGAGAATGACTAGACTATCATGGATGGTGAGAAGCTCCAGTGGATTTAGGTTCCTTAACATTGTAAATACTTATTGTGCAATTTATTATTTTTAAAAGGTGTCGACACTATTGTCATTACTTTCTTATTAAGATCATCATTATTAGAAGCTGACACGTGATGAATTTTGATCGAAAAGTTTAATTTTTTGGCCGAAAGGACTTAATAGGCTGCTCAAAAAAAAATATAGGACTTACCAGGTTAAAAATAAAGATTTTAAACTTTATTTAATTAATAAAAATAGATATGAGACTAAATCGACTAATTTTTCATTTTTTCTTGGACTATCAAAACTTATTTGGTGGTGGTTTTGGATCTGGGAAGACTTACTATTATTCATATTAATACATATATAATTCCTTTGAGTACAAGGTACATCTAATGAGACAATTATTGAGAACGGCAGCTGCTGTGGCATCTTGTCTGGCATGAACACGATGCAGCTCACATGGCACACCTTGTCCGTGAAAACCATTTTGACCGAGTCAAGTTGAAAAATGAGTTACACGTCACCCATTAGCTAATTAAATTAGAAGATTCTAGAGTTTTTATTAATTGTTAATAGTGGTCATGGTGACGTTAGTCTTACGAGTAGTAGTAGATTTTTTCAAGTTTCTTTATTTAGAAAGGGTTTTGAGATCCCATCCATCACCTGGAATATTAACACAATTTTATCCTTGATCTTGTATAGAAATAGAAAATTCTTATATTTGTTTGCAAGTGTGCAATGGAGTTGGTAGGTCAAAGCATTTATTTTTATATTTATATGAGAATGAACTTTGTTTAACTGCAAAGCAAACGGGTGTTTTTCCAACCAAAAATGAATAATAAGACAATTTTTGCACAACCTTAACATTAGATTCTTAAAAACATAAACAAGCTAATAGTTTAGTGATATAACTTTCCTTATTTAGGTAATTCCAAATTCATAATTGTATCACGAGAATTAATTTATTTGAAAATAAACAAATAATAAAATATAATAAGGCAGACTTGTAATCTAGTCAAGAAACTAAAATGGATTGTACAGAGTTGACATTGGGAAAACAATAGCTACATGTTGCTACTGGTAAAATGAAACATCATTTTTAGGAAAATATACTCTACGGCAGCTGTTGATATTCTCAATTTTCACATGATCTTGAACAACACTCCTAGAAGAAGTGGCTATTCAGCTAAAAAGGAAAAGAGGAGGCAAAAGAGAGAGACAGAGAAAAGGATGGTTTTCACTCTGCTGCAGCATCTTCATCATTAATTGCTTCAGCTTGTATTTCTGGCAATGTTTCTAGATCTGTTCGGACAGCTACTGAAGAATCAGAAGAATCAATAGGGTCATTTTGAACTTCTGGATTCTCAGTTTTCACAGCATCATTTTCTTTACTGCTTGTTCCATCATCAGGGTCTAAATTCTTTGATTCGGTTGTATTATTGCTTCCTGTCGTAGAAGACTGAGAGTTATCTTCTCTTACAATAGATGAGCTCATAGACTTCTCTGACATAATAGGCAATGTTCCGTTATCAGGGTTTGAGGTCTGAGGTTTAGGATTCTCTTCGTGATTGTCAGAGCTCAGAGTAGACTTGTCACTCTGACCTAGAGAAATGTTTTGCATATCAGAGCCATCTTCTCCAGGAGCTTTCACATCTACTGCAACATTCTCTGAATGACTGAGATTACTACCTGTTTCAGTACTGTTCTGAATAGATGAACCGTCAGCCTCTCTGATCACTTCTGTTGTGTTCTTGACTAGTGGTGCATGATCATCAGACTGCACTACCAAGGAACTATTCTCAGACTCGGATTCGATATTATCAACTGCATTATTGGATATTGTATCCAGAGGATGGTTGTTTTCAATCATTTCTCGCTCTTGAGTCTTTGAATAACTAGTGTTCTCATCAATATTGGGCTTCTCAGTATTATTAACTTGATTTTCATTTGCTGATTTGTCCATTTCAGGATGCTCATTTGAGCTTTCTGAGCCTTCATTCTCAGTTTCATCAGCAGCAATTTGGGTTTCATGTGTCACTGCACTAGATGCATCATCTGCCTTGTAAAGTTCTTCTCTTGCCTCATGCGTACCCTTAGCAGTTCCATCCTCTTCATCTTGATCGTCCAAAGAATTTTCATTCTCCAACTGACCATTGTTATCCTCAGGGTCATTTTCTTCACTTTCTTTCTCATCACCTTCTTCTTTATCTTTCTCTTCCTCTATTGTCTCCTCTTCTTGATCAACCTCTGGATCCAGTTTCTCTTGCTCATGTTCAGGTAGCTCATCCTCTCCAACTCCTTTCCCTTCATCTTCTTTATCATCAAATTTCTGTTCTTCTTCTTGTTGCGCTTCTTCATGCTTGTTTTCTTCTTCTTCTCCTACACTTTCTTCCTCTTCCTCTGCTTCTTCGTTTTGCTTTTTAGTAGTTGTACCTATTTCATCAACTATGGGCTTCAGATCTTTTCTTCCAAATTTTGGTATCATCTCATTGCTACCTTGTGTCCTCACAGAAACCTTCGCATCAGATTCATCGAATTCTTTCTTCTTATCATGGGAATGCTTGACTTGGTATATTAACCAAAAGCAAATAGCAATCAAGAAACAAAGTTGCAAAATATGTTTAACTTTAATTCCTTTTGATCTCTGGTTTCTACCAGGTGACTGTCTGAACATGACTAGACTTGAAGAATATACTGTTCTACTCAGTTTTTCTCCTCTACGTCAGGTGTGATCTGCGTTAGAAAAAGGTGAAATGAAACTAGAGAAGAGAAGCCATCAAATTATTGATCTAAAACAGCAAATGTGTTAAGGATTTCAGACAAAATAGCTAGCAATTTGAATGTTCATATGAATAAATAACATGCACTTTACAAGTGTAGTTTTAGGAAGAGAACAATGACAGCAATGATAAGCCTACATCAGTTTAGCCCTCAGCTTGTGGAATCACTGAAGAGACTAACCTTTTAAGACAAAAAAGATAAACCTTTTAAGACATAAAAACGATAACGGTAGCATACAGGGGATTTTGAAGTGAGTAATGAATTTTAAATGTCATTAACAGTCTACTAGGCAAGACCTTCGGTGGCAGTGCAAAGAATATGCCTAGAGTTTTTACCAAATGAATTCAGTAATCTTGACTAGCAAAAGTTCATACTCTAAATATCTACAGTTTGTTAGTTCTACAATAGCAGGACAACACAAGGAGAAAAGGTCTGAATTTGCATGGGCTGTGACAAGGCGCGGGGGAAAGGGAAGGGCCATGCCAGAGAGTAACAATACTGTAACCATGTGTTCCATGCAGGAATCCCGATGTGAGATAAAGGAACTAATATTTCTTTTCCTGATTTAGAATTGGGACACTGAGGGGGACAAATCTTATGTTTTAACAATATATTGATTATTCATCACGAGTATCCTATAAACATGCCATGTAACTGAAATGACAACAGAAAACTAACATGCTCTAATTAATTACCAGGAAAAGATTTTGAGTAATACACTGCTTCAAGAGCAGACAATCCAAAAAATTATTCAAACAAATGAAATTACACATACATTGCATACAGTAAACAGTAAACAGATTGCTGTACTTTCTCTGAGCTCTATAAAATCAATTTAATCAAAGAGTATCAGAAAACACCTAGAATCTCTGTTTAAGAACTGAGTAATGATGATTAAGAGCAAATGCAAGACCCTTGTCATAAGGAATAACTATGTCCACACAGTGATTCATAAAAAACAAGGAAATTTGTGTTTGAGAAGATACTGAAAGAGCATATTTTAACAAGGAAATAATCAAAATTCCCCAATTATTAGAGGCCAAAGACGTTCAGAATAAATCATAATCCAGAAAGAGTTCCCCAATTGATTGAAACTAGTCAGCAAAAGGGCAATATGTTTCCCCAAATCAAACACAGAGAAACGTAGGAACTAAGGAAAGGACCAGAAGAAGTGGCACAATTTAAGAATAACTCTTACCTAAGAAAAAAATATATAATCATTAAGCAATAATTAAATCCCAATCTTTCAGCAGAATCCAAAAGCAAACTTCCACCAAGATCGAAACTTTACTAAATTAGAATCAAAACCCACCTCCAGAAATACACAAATAAAGTCAAAAACATTGTCACTCCACGGATGACAACCCTAACTTATTCCGCAATAGAAACACACAAACCAAAAAGAACCACCATTACATCTACCACCTATGCAAACACAGAGATTCAAATGCAGACCAGAAAGAACACACTATCACCAGAAGAAGGAAGCAAAAACACCGAACAATATCCAGCAGAGCAAATAATTTACCCAGAAAAAAAACAGAGAGTCGGATGGAGAAAGCGTGGGAAACTTACTGCAGGTCAAAAGAAGGGGAGACGATGGTATTGAATGCAAGAGTAAAAGCTCGTTTGAAATGGTTAATTAAATGAAGGAAGAAAGTGGTTGGGGGGGCGGGGGGGTGGGCTTCGACAACTCTCTTCCACTATTTTTGCTTGCCTTCAATGGATCTGATTCTTGATGAAAATGAAGAAATCGGGGAAGAAATGAATGAAAACAATCGCCAGAGTGCCACAGAGAGCAAGTTGTGATTATTGAGCCGAGCGGCGTGGACTCACTTTGGGCACTGCTCCAATTTTGCTATTAGGCCATGCTCCACGTAGACTCAGTCTTAAAATTAAGCACCCCCAACAAAACACAGATTACGTAAGAGATTTTCTATTCTATCGGTGGATTATTATTATTAACTACATTATTTAAGGGAAAAAAAAGATGCTTAATCTACTTATGGGGTATAATAAAAATAAACATAAATTTTATTATTATTTTGGTAAGAATAATTTAATTTTGACCAATTAAGAAAATTTTTCATTTATAAATTACTTTTATATATTTTTTTAAGAAAGAATAGTGAATTTAGTCCCAAACATTTGATTCATTTTCATACTTGGTTCCAAACTCTCTTTTTTTTAGTGGATTAGGTCCCTTACTTTTAAAGTTTGTGTGTATTAGGTCCTTTTGTATGGATTACGGGTGTAAAAAGTGATGAACAAAAGGACCTAATACACACACGCTTTTAAAAGTTAGGGACCTAATCCACAAAAAAAAAAAAAGTTTAGGACCAAGTATGAAAATGAAGCAAATGTTTAGGACTAAATTCACCATTCTTCCATTTTTTTAATTATTATATTTGAGAGAAATCAATATTTTTTATTTATCACATTAAGATATTAATGTATTAATGTATATTTACTGATATTTTTCCATCTTATAACTAACATATTCACAATTTATACTTATAAATTAATTAAGGATATTTTTATTAATTATTTTTTTATATTTTTTATTTGACAAATAAACAATTGGAGGGAATGATGTCAAGAAGACGTAATTCAGTTAGTAGTAATCTCACGTACAATCTAAGAGGTCATGAGTTTAAAATACGTAAGTGCCTTCAAAATTCCATAATAATAATAATAATAATAATAATGGGGAGAATGATAATGATAATATAAATATAAATTTGTATTTTTACTGTTATGGGTTTTTTGTTTTCTTACAAGAAAATGACAAGAAGTTCATGAATAATGGACAAAAGCCTTCTGGAAATCTATGGAAAAAGATCATCAATAAATACGAAATGATTTGATTATTATTTTTTCCAATCTGTAATTTTGCCCGAATTCGGATTGAATAATTCTTTTCTTATCTCTAACTCAATTATTATTATTATTATTATTGTTATTATTTAACATATGCGAGCGACCCCTTGAAAATCACATCACACCTTTCAGATAAAATAAAAAGATTCTTATCTAAATAAATTAATTAACCCTCATTTACAAAATTAATATATATATTTAAAAAGGAGAAAAAAAATAAAATCTGTTTTAAAATGATATTACTAGTACTTATAAGTTATAATTGATTAAATATTTTTCAGATATTTAAAATATATACTGCAAAATAATAATAATAATATAATAAATTAAAAGGAACCGGATTGAACAAGGTGAAGTTTCGAAAAGTTACCTTAGTTGATTAAAGAGTATACATTTATTGAGTTATTGATTAATATATATATATATATATAATTTTTTTTTTTCTTAACCAAGTGTATTACGACTGCGAACAATAACTAATGTTTTGTACCGCTGGTACTTTTTTATTAGAGGTAAATAATTGATCTCGAAATGTATTTCTATTCTTGTAATCAAAGTTCAAACTCTCAACTTATAATTAAAGAATAAAGTGAATAACTACTATGTCACACTTTATGTGTGTATATATATATGTATGGAAAATTGGTCTATCTATAGTAATTTTGTTTGGATAAAGGGTCCCTATTTTTATTTTTGGATAAATGAATTCCCGTTTTTTTTTTTATTTGGACAAATGGGTCCTTTTAACTCATTTTTGTCCAAAAAATATAACAAGATAAGAGAGAAATTATGAGAAATTAAAAAAAAAGAAAAGAAATAGTTATCATCACAATATATAGAATAATAATAAATCATGTAAAAATTAACACATTTTTCTAAATAAATTTGTCAAAAAGATCCGTTTATTTAAACAAAAAAAGAATGAGGTTTCGTTTATCCAAAAATTAAGAAATAGGGATTCTTTTGTCCAAACGAAAAAAGAGATAAATTCGTTTATCCAAAAAAAAAAAAAATTTTTTTTTTTGTCCAAACAAAATTAATATAGATATTAAAAGGAAAATTTGCCCATTTAGTCCATGAAGTTGTGATTTTTTGCCAATTAGGTCCTTATCCATTTTTTCTGCCTATTAAGTCCTCATAATTTTTACGGGCCACCAATCAGGTCCTTCCGACCAATAATTCAGGCTACAATTGTTGTCTAGATCTGAGCATAGACATTGTGTAAGATACTTATACAATAATTTCAAGAAAAGTAACAGTGGAGATGCTTTGAAAACAATGTTTAGGAACTGAATTATTGGTCAAAAAGATAAAAATAGTTGCCCGTAAAAACTATGAGGATCTAATAGTGAAAAAAAAAGATAGAAATCTAATAAGTGAAAATGCAATACTTTAGGGACTGAATTAAGTAATTTTCCATATTAAAATGATCAACTTTTGATGCTCTGGAAAGTAGGTGACGGCCCAAGCAAAGGTTTCGCCTGATTTGACTTTCGAGGGGAACTGTTCTCCACCTTGAAATTTTCACGAGTTCTCTTGAACCATCGCAGCTGCCTCTTAAAGTCTTCAACAGACATATATATATATATATATAATACTGTTTCTTCACCAGCATCCATCTTGATTTTTTTTAAAAAAATTATTTATTTATTTTTTTAAGCAACATTTGGATTCCAGCGTATGGAGAAATAAATCTTGTAAAAACTTCTCGTTAAAAAGCTTAGGAAAATTCTCCGATTTAGTCTTTTAACTATTTTTGTTTTTTTCAGTTGGTCTTATAACTTTAATTTTATCTAAATTAATTATTTATCTATTTTCTATTTCTCAAATTGGTCATTCCAACTAAAATTGACCAAAATTTGATTACTTTACCAACATATCCATTAAATTAAAAGGGTATTTTGATTATTTCAAGTTAGAAAAAAAGAAAAAATAGAATAGATATATTAAATTTATTCACATCTCTTTCCCTTTTCTTGAAAAAAGTAAGCATTTTGACTAAAATATTATATTTATTATATTTATTTCTTTTCTTTTTCTAACATAAAATGACCAAAATATCCTTTTAATTTAATGGATATACCAGTAAAGTGATCAAAATTTGGCCAATTTTGGTTGGGAGGACCAATTTGGGAAATAGAAAATAAATAAAGGATCAATTTGGATAAAATTAAAGTTATAGGACCAACCCGAAAAAATAAAAATAGTTAAAAGACTAAATCGGAGAATTTTCCAAAAGTTTAATTACATTTTCATTTATGCATAATATTTCAAGTTTTATATTTTTCAGACAAGTTGAAAATTATAAATATATATATATATATATAGTTAATGGACTTGATATGTATTCGTCAACAAAATCTTTTCTATATGCACAATTAAGTTAAAATATGATATGAGAACATTTGTCGAATTACCTTTAGTACTGTTATATAAAGACCTTATACTCTCCCTCTTTTCCTCCTCACCTCTACGCGTCGCTGCTCTTTTCCTCTCTTTCCTGCCTTCTGCTTTGACTAAGAGGAAGCTTAACTTTGGCTAAACTTCTCTCTTGGTCGAAGGTTCATTCTCTTGTCCTCTGTTTTACTTATTTTCTATTTTTAATTTTATGTTTTTACATGCATTTTTCTTCTATGTTTTTTTGATTTTTCTGTCATTTATTACTTTTCAAATGCAAGTATCTTATTTGATCTTTATAAATCAAGTTTTTTTTTCTTCTTTTAAAAGAATTTATCTTTATATTCAGTTTTGATCTGAACCCCCTACTCAATCTTTATCTTTTTCTCAGATTACTTTTGAGATTTTTTGATATGCTCAGGATTGCTTAGGTATTTGTTGAATGAGGAAGATGAAGTCGAACTCTCCTTGCAGATGATGGTTGTAATAGATGACAGGATTGCTGATAAAATAATTTGGATTATATTGTTGCTGTGTTTTGTATTGTTTGTATTTTGTGTTTTATTTGACTCACCTATATTTTTTAGGTTGAGTATTTTGTCTTTCACCTTTTTCAGGTTGGATGTGTATTTTGTTACCATAGATGATGTTTATTTATTCATGTGTAATATTTTTCTTTATTAATAAACTTCCACTTATCAAAAAAAAAAAAAAGAAGTTAAAATATGATATGACTGTTTTTTTTTTTTTTTTTTTTTTTTTTTTTTTTTTTGAGGTGGTATCCCCGCACTTGCGAATATATCTTGAACTGTGGAATCTTGAGTAAATTTTGAACCCTTAACCTCTTGACAAGAGAGGAGGTAAGGGAGAAATTCCTTGACTTATGGCCAGGAGAGGAACTTCGATTAAAAAGATATGACGTTGAATTTAATGTTAAAAAGATTTTATTGACAAAAAAAAAAAAATGAAAGAGAAAATAAATTTTATTGGCAAAAATATGTCTAAAGAAGATCAAATAGACTAATTAAAAAGGAGGATTGACATGTTTAGTCCTTAACATTTGAGATCTTGGTATTTTTGGACTAATTATACTTTTAATAAATGATAATTTTATAGTGGAAAGAATTATTTTGGTGAAGGTCGTTGACCTTTTAATGGAAGTAAAAATGTAAATTCATAATAAAAAAAAAAAAAAAAAAACACAAGGAAAAAGGGTTATATAATCCCAACTTTCCCAAAATCCTTCATGAAAGAAAAAAACCCTTATGATAACGAAAATTTCACCCAAAAAACGCATGCATCAATCGATTTGTTTTAATTTTTTTAGATTGAGGTTTCAAGTTATTTCTTTTGGTTGAATTTTTTTCCCATTAATACACTCCATAGCATTAGTTAAGAAGGAAATGGAGAGCTTTCGATCGAAGCTTTGAGTAGATGAATGTGGCAGGGAGACAAAGCTCTGGTGCTCCACCAGTACATCACCAACCATAGTACTCTGTTAACTTTCTGGAAGCTTGGTTGAACGGCTGATGGCTACAATCAGCTTGTTTACAACATCGCTAATCTTTTAACAACTCTATGTGCCTTTTGCCTAGGGCCTATTTTGACTCATTTCCCTAATTTAGTAAATTAATTGAACACATTGGTTTTAGATTTATGTATGAAAAAATTAAAAATTGGAATGATTTTTATGGTTTTTTTTTTTTTTTAATAATTTTTTAAATTAACATTTTTACCCTCCAATCGTTTGGTTAACGATGGCCTTTGATCATTGACAGTTTATGCTGGAGTCCTTTTTGGTCATAAAGGACCAATGCTATAAAATTATTATTTATTTAAGATCAAATATATTTAAAAAAAAAAAAAATTGAGACTAAAGCTACTAAAACCTCAAATGTTAAGGACTAAATATACCAATCTTCCATAAGAAGAAAAACATCTTTTATCCATAAATTTTTATTATCTTCCATGCATGAGTTCCATTGCATGATCCTCAATATTAGGAAGAAGATTGAGAAGCAAAATGCTGGAGGTAAGCCTCTGCCAAGATTTGGCCAAGGCGGACATGTGCCTCCGTGGTCAAGTGCTGATTATCTTCTTCTAGTTTCAGACCTTCAGCATCCACGCATGTCACCTTCTCAATCTTTATTCTCTTTTGTGCTTCTCTCACTATTTCCCTGTATTTTCCACCTCCAGCTATGGCAACCTGCATGTCCTCTCCATCGCAACAAATTAATTATAATATATAATCAAGCATATAGTTCAAGAGTATATATATATAATGATTGATTAATTACTTTGGCATGAGAAAATTAATTAATTAACTAAGCACCTGAATAATTGGAAGTGAAGGCAAATTCAGATCAGCACGAAGAGTCTGAACAAATTTTTCCATGTTAGACTCGTAGCACTCAGCATCATGCTGCGAATTGGAATCACTGTCACCTTGATACCAGAGCAGTGCCTTGATTTCTCCCCCGCCACCGTTACGTCGATGATGATCAATATTCATGGCTGCAGCTGCTTTGGCCCTCTCCACCATATCCTCGTATACTCGGGATCCGCGCACCCACACCTTTAACGGAGTTCCACCGATAGCACACAGCACCAACCCGATCTGATCTGATCTCAGGTGATCCTTGACTGCGTTGGCGAATGACATTCCTGGACTAACACCACAAGCCTTATTTGTGCCGATGTCGCCGTGAAGCGGCTCGCGCGCAACTTCCAATTGCTTATCAACGTTGAAGCGGAAGATTATGGAATGATCGGCGCTGCATGCTGCTGGAACTATCCCGTCCCAGAGCTTTTGCTTGTTGACTCCGCCACGGCCAGACATGTTACTCTGCCCTGATAGGGTGAAGATTTGTTTGGCTGGTTGAGATAGCTCCATTGTTGAATATGCAACAGCTGACTTTGATTTGCTATGTTTTATATATATATACACACAAGGATATATGCATAAGAAACAAACATAAGAAACAAAATAATTATAGGATATTAACAACCCAATCTTAATTCACAAAATCTTGAGTTTGAAGTTTGTTAATAAAAATGAGTGTTAAAAGTCGGAAAAAAAGATCTAATTAGATTTAATTTCGAATTAATTAATCAGAGTACAAAATCGTCATTCAATATAGAAAGATAATATAAATATACATATTTCTGAGATCGATCTTCAGTAGCTATATCAGGATCATGAGCTGAATTTGGCCGGCATTTCCAATTAATTATTCCCTTATGATGATGTACTCAGCTGCTGGTTAAGCAGATTTATATATACCTTCACAAACACACACACGCACACACATATATATATAAAATGTTTTCCTTAGTTGACTTGATGCTGTTCTCTGTTTTGCTTGCAATATTTGTTCACAGTCTCTGACTTTTTGATCAATTAGTATAATATAAATGATATTAATTATAAGGTCATTTGAAGATATTATATATGAGTAATAATATATAAAACAAAGGAATTTAAATATACTATAAAGGTCAACTGTTTATGATCTCTTGCATTATGTGTATATATATGTAGTCATGGAAGTTTTTTGACCTTGAACATGTTATTCATTAAAGGGGAATACATTTTTTTTTTTTTTTTTTTTTTTTCAAGAACAATTTCTTATTATGTATAGTAGGTTATCATTTTTGATAGGTTCACTTGGCACGCCTCTTAAATTATGTTACTTTAATATATATATATACTAAATTATATATATATATATATATATATTATGTTACTTTAATATATATATATATATATAAATAAGGCACAAAAAATGTATTCAATGTTGGGTATGTGGAGTCTAATAGTTGCCAGGAATTCTTGCCTCGGCAGGGGTCTCACTGTGTCTAACATTTGTATCATATTTGACCCAGTCTTTAGGCCCAGTTGTTGGTCTTTTTTTATAAATACTCATGTAACTTGTAATCTCTTATTGATGCTAGTGGAATACTTCTAGTGCGACTGTGGATGTAGGTTGTTTAACCGAACCGCGTAAAATCTCTGTGTCTCCGTTTTTTTTTTTTTTTTTTTTTTATCATTTATTTTTGTTCTTGTAATTGCTCGTGTGTGTGCGTTTCGATCCCCAACATTCAATGTATGTAATAATGTTATTTAACATAGTTCACATTTATATATATTGGATTCACTAGAACCGAAAATTCTAAAAGGTATTCAATCAATGTGGGAGTATAAGGATATAGTTAATTACTTATTTCATGACAATATTAATTTTCTAGCAACTCTATTAAAAATAAAAATTTAAACCATGCAATTATCTTATCTAAATATGCAATTAATCAGAAATATAAAATAACCCTTAACATATGTATGGTAACAAATACATTGTACGTTGCATATATATAGTAGTGATCTCTCTAAAAGATTTATATACAGAAGAAGCTACAGTTTCATGCCCCAAGTAGAGGAAAAGAATACCTATAGGAGTTTCACAAGGAAGTGATAAAATGGCAATGTGAAACATATTCAAATTAAAGATGAATATATATATATATATATGGGAAATTAAAATGAATTTATTAATTATAAGCAGCAAAAAGAGGAGAGGGTGGGAAGATTGGGGAAGACAGCTACTTGTTAGTTCATTTACTTTCCAAACTTTCCGTCTCAGAGTTGTTTATTAAAAAGCCTAAGGCAGCATCAAAAGTGAAAACAACATAAGGAATGTTGTAAGCTTAAAGCTAAGAATATAATATATATATATATATATATATATATATTTCCCTTTCTTATTGCATGAATTTTAAGGCACCAAACTTCAAATGATATTTTCTTGAAAATTAGTACTAAAATCAACAACCCTAATCATTCTTTGTATTCTATAGATCTGATTAATTACGCACTAAATTGCATTAAAGGGACCCTTTAATAACCAATGCGAATGAATTAATGAACAAAAGAGTCTCTATATATATAACAGCTAATTAATTGATGATATTCCTTTACTTCCCACCAAAGATATTCTTGCTTAAGCAAAACTCTTATATGATATATATATCGTATTCTTTCCATGCAATACCTATATATATATATGCACACAATATATTCTTATTTCACATCCATTTCTTGACCCAAATACGTTACACAAAAGAGCTTTAATTTACCGAGAATGAATGCCACCGGCCGTTTGATACTTGGCATTTTATTCTTACAATTCATCGGAAGTTCAGTTGCCTCCGTCGTTTCCACTGGAGATTTTAACAAGGATTTCTTTGTAACATGGTCTCCTAGCCATGTTAACACTTCTGCAGATGGCCAAGAAAGAAGCCTCAAACTTGATCAAGAGTCAGGTTGGTTTACAAAAAGCAATCAGACAAAAGTACATTTTTATAATTGGTTTCTTTGTATATATACATACACATACATACACACACACACATATATATATATATTCATTTTTTTTTTTTTTAAACATTTTGCAGGTTCTGCTTTTGCTTCGAATGACATGTTCTTGTTTGGTCAATTTGACATGAAAATTAAATTGATACCTGGAAACTCAGCTGGCACAGTTGTTGCATACTATGTGAGTAATTTATACACATATATATATATACACCTGTTTCTGATTTTAGAAAAGAATTTTTTTTTCGTCGATAATTCGTTTTCCTTGTACGTTTGACATGTGAAGAATCCATATATATGGGAATAGGGTTCTTAATTTGTTAACTGATGATGTCTCATATTAATAAAATGGTGCAGCTTAGTTCTAATCAACCGAATCGCGACGAGGTAGATTTTGAATTTCTCGGTAATGTGGCCGGGGAACCATACATTGTTCAGACGAATGTATATGTTGATGGATTTGATGACAGGGAAGAAAGAATTAAACTGTGGTTTGATCCAACTCAGGACTTCCACACTTATTCTATCTTGTGGAATCTTCACCAAATTGTGTAAGCCACTCATATCACATATATAACTTTCTTTCCTAAAAGAAGCAAAGAATGTTCCCATTCCACTTTGTAATTAAAGTATCAGTTCTTTATGTGGTCCCTGATTAGTTTATAGCTGTGACCGCCATATAAGAGAGTTATGATGAGATCTTCTCTCGAGGAGTAAGTAACAGTTGATTCAGGATACAAATTAAAGTTGTTTCAACACCTCACGTGCATTTTAGACTTTTACTGTCATATGTATATATATATATATGGTGCACCTAATTATAATTAGTTCAACACATTATCGATCATTTGTTACATCAAATTAAGCAAGGATTTCATTAAAGTTCAAGTGTAGGAGAGCTACCAGATATGATGAAAAGTGAAAGCAAGAAAAAAAAAAAGATTGGCCATACAAGATTGTTGACTTAATTACTAACTGTTACCTCACTGTTCTTGCAGATTCATGGTGGATTGGGTTCCCATTCGAACGTATAGAAACCATGCAGATAAAGGTGTGGCGTTCCCAAGGTGGCAGCCGATGAGTGTTCAAGTGAGCATATGGAACGGAGAAGATTGGGCAACGGGAGGAGGGAAAGACAAGATTGATTGGTCGAAGAGCCCTTTTGTAGCGACCTTCAAGAATACCAAGATCGATGCCTGCATTTGGAAAGGGAATGCGAGATTTTGTAGGGATGGTGGTAGCCCTTCAAACTGGTGGAACAATCAGAATTCCAGCACTCTAACGTGGCCACAAAGAAGGTTATTCAGATGGGTCAGAAAGTACCATCTCATCTATGACTATTGCCAAGATTCCCAGAGGTTCCATAATAATAACTTGCCCAAGGAATGTTCCCTTCCCAAATATTAATTGATATTTGATACCATTGTGGAATTGGAATACCTTCATTTATATTTTCATTTTTTTCTCTTTTATAATATTCTCATTTGTTGCCCTGTCTTTTCTTTTAAAAGTTGGGATATTGGGCTTGTGCGAAATCAAGAAGTGATGCAATGAATATGTACCCATTATCTCAGAGGCCCAAATCAATATTTAATGGTCTGGCGGCCACCAATGCCATAATGACATGTGGATAAAAATTTAGATATTTTTGTTGAGTCGTGAACAAACCTAACTGGGGTTTTAATGACAATTTGTCATTAAAAATTGAACTAATGAAAATAGAGAAAATTATAATTTAACGTGAAAAACTCTATTGAAAAAATTTACGGGATCAACTCCAAAATAATTTCACTATCAAAGAAAACACAGGTACAATGCTTTTCAAATATCTTTAAACTTGGTTTATGTGGATAATTCTCTCACCCTATCTATCCCTTTGAATCACATTAAAGAACTAGAGAACTAATTACAAGACTTTTATGAATGCGCTCTTTATAGGAAAACTCTCTCACATCAGATTTTTCTTTTTGATCTAACTAGAAAGACTCCCCTTGATCTTTTTTGTCATCTGTGCATTTCACTCTCTGCTTCTATTCAAGAAACCCTTCTTTTTATAATTATCATCTGGGCTAAGTTTAACGGCCCACAAACTCCAACACATAGGCTGGACTTTATGGCTTATAAGCCCAACAATTTTATTATGTACGTCAAATATTACATATATATATATATATATATGGAGAGTGGTGGGGAGTTACTGCAAGTGAATTAAGAAAAATCAATGGCCGGAGAAAATTAAGTAGGGATAAGAGAAGCAGGTTAAGAGGGAGGGAGGGTGTGGGGGGGAGAGAATTATGGCTGATCAGAGGTTGCATCATTAGTTTATTACACAGACAATATAAAATAAGACCTAATCTCACCGAAAAACATTTGCTAAAAGAAGAAGAAAAAAAATGGTATCACATGAAATCTTAATTTGCTTGGTATTGGTAGCAGTACTATTTATTTACCCTACCCATGAACAAAACTCACCACAAGACTACCTAAAAGCGCACAACGAAGCTCGTGCAGAAGTCGGCGTTCCCCCATTGAAATGGGACAACGCTCTGGCTGCCTATGCACACAATTACGCTAAGCAGAGAAGCAACGACTGCGAACTTGAGCATTCCGGAGGCCCCCACGGCGAAAACCTCGCTGAAGGGTTCGGCTCCTTTTCCGGCGCAGATGCAGTCAAGTTGTGGGTGAATGAGAAGGCGGATTACGATCACAAATCCAACTCTTGCAGAGGAGACGATAGGATGTCTTGTTTCCATTATACGCAAGTGATTTGGGGCAAAACGACGCATGTGGGATGCGCTAGGGAAAAATGTAGAAGTTCGGGTGCATGGTTCATTATCTGTAGTTATGATCCTCCAGGCAACATGGAAGGCGACAGCCCTTATTAGGGATCGAGATTGATGTTTTATTTAATTATTTATTTTTGTTAATTAATTGTTTGATTAATTAATTTATGTTTTAGTTAAGAAGGTGTAGTTCAGTCGGTAGTAGATCCGAGAGGTTATAAGTTCGAGACAAGATAGAGGTTAAAATGTCTCAAATTAAAAAATTTTTTTTTTTTTTTTTATTTTTCTTATAGATATAATCTAGAAATAAAGCAATTCTTGGATATGTTCGCACAATTTTAAATGTGGGATGAAATATCACAAAGGAATTCTTTAATATATATATATATATAATTATTATTTTTTGGATATCGATCAATGCAATTTTCCTTTTATAGATGGGATCTGATGAAATTAATTCCTTTCAAATTAAAAATTTATTCCACCAAAGGCTTACATAGAGGAGGGCATAAACCTTACCTCAAAAGAGTAAAGAAACAAATAAAGGAAGTTAAAAATAGAAATCCTAGCATATGTTAATAATCAACTGATAACGGGATCTACCGCACTAACAGCTAACTAATATATATATGTAGGGTTTTATTCTAAGGGTTGCACAGAGAACTTATCAAATCTTGATGATGCATGTTAATTTCACCTGCATGGACATGCACACGTACGTACGTCGAGTAAAGAAAAAGAGAAAAACAAAGAAAATTTAATTAGTAAGGGCGTTGATTGGCATAGTTGCCTGGTGGATCGTAGTTGCAAACTACATACCACCATCCGTCGACGCACTGAACCCTACCACACCCAATACGCACCGAGTTGCGCCACACCACCTGTGTGTAATGCCGACATTCTCCTCCGACACAGGAATTGGTGAAATAATCATAGTATTTCTTCTCAGCCACCCACAAGCTAACCGCACCCGCCCCCGTGAAGTACCATCTGCCCTTTGCAATGTTCTCGCCGTACGGACCGCCTGAGTGAACCATAGCGCAATCCCATTTTCTCTGATTGGCGTAGTTCTGTGCGTAGGCGGCAAGTGTGGTGCTCCACGTTACTGGTCCTGCCCCTACTTGACTACGAGCCGAGTTATGAGCGTTGAGGTAATCTTGCGGGGAGTTTTGAGCGTGAGAGGGAAGAACAAAGAGTAACAATAGGATCGTCAGAGCAAGGAGAGTTATTGCAGACATTGATCTGAACGATGCCATTAATTGCTGCATTTTTGTCTATTAAGGAAGAAAGAGTTGCAGCTGTTTAAGGGATGAGAAGAGAAAAGGGACGATTCGTGGGATTATATAGGCAGTAAAGTATCCAGAGTCTCCACACCAGAAGTCGCGAATGCCATGTGCCAATGCGCAGATTACTAAATTCGGAGAGTAATTAAAAAAACAATATATATATATATATATAAAATCTAACCTTGATTTTGAAAATTATTAATCAATTAGACAGATCAAAGCTAGATGTGTATGTATGTATGCAGTCTTGATTTTCCACTTTTTCTTCACTTACTCACCAGTAGTATGGACCTGTCTGTTTTCTTTCTTGAAGGGTTTTTTATCAGACAAGGAGCTGCTCATGTTAAAGTTTTTAACTTTATCATCGAGTTATTAATAATTCGTTATAAATACATTTAAAAATGTTACAAAAATATTCACAATTTATGACAATAATATATTCCTTCAAAACGATACTTTTAATAAAACATATGGACCATATTTTTATTAAAACATACTTCAACCAGTTAAATTATATATTTTAACTTTTAATCTTGACTATTAAATTGATACTCAAGTTAGAAATTTAACTTAAACAACCATTAATCTTTTTTTATGAGTGCATGTTGAGATCCATTTTTAAAAGACTTTGTACTTGGTCTAAACTTTTAAGATATATTCTTTACAAATTAATGAAGATATAAATTTAATCTCTCTTAAACGTTTAACATACTGTATATCAAATTGACAAGTTCAACTCATGAGCGAAAATTGATTTCAGACAAGAAAGACATACTAGCAAATTGGATGTTCCTAAATTTGAGTCTTTACTCAGTTTTATTTGTTAATTAGCTACTATCTACATATTACAATCTAAAAAAATTCCTCAAAAATTCGACGAATTTTTAAATTTTCATTAATTGAATCAATGAGTGAAAAAGGGGGAGGAGGGGAGGGGGGAGGAAAGAATTTATTTTATTTAGTTAAGGTTAGGCCATTCGACCTTTTTGACTACGTAGATCAAAATTAAAATTTTCTAGCCTGCAGCATACTTTAATTACCACGTTCTACGATTTTATTTTTTCCATGTTCACTTGGGATGTCATATGTTAATTATCAAATTTTGTTCATACGTTGACTTGGAAGCAACTAATTAAGGTGCCCTTTGTAATATATTACAATTATATGTATATATATTTGATTCTGCAACACCAGACAAGAAGGCTGCGATTAACTTTGTTTGTTTTATTTATTATTATTATTATTATTATTTTTGTTTTATTTTATTTATTTGTCTGAAAGTTGACTTGTAATAATCAAAATGGTAGTAATCCAATTTATCTATAAACTCAGACAAGAAGGCTGCGATTATACCAAAAGGCAGTGGTTGGAACTAAAAGCTCTGCCTAAATCCCGGATTGCCTTGCTGGGCAGAAGGGCTCGATGTGTTTATATATTTGAGTATTATCATCTCTAACACTTATATATATATGGGGAATACATTTATAGCTATATCGGGCTATGGAAAAACTGATGAAATAAATGAGGTTTTTGATCAGTGGAAATTAATATGGCTTCAACTCCAATTGCTAGTATAAATATGGGTGATGCATGGTCATTTGGTTGAGAGGAGACTTTTGAATAAAGTGAGATAGAAAGAATAAAAATTGAACGTCATATATATATATATATATATATATATATATATTGTATTACTTCACTCTTTAAATATCAACAAAAATGTCTTTGTTCAATCTAAGTCCACCATTTTTTCTAGACACTCCATGCATCTTCAGTATAAAATTTGCTTAAATATGGTGTGTATGTGTATATATATATCTATCAAATTTACTGAACTTTGAGGTCTATACTGATATGTGGAAATATAAATGTCGTAAGTATATGAAAGAGAAATTTATTTTCTTATTTATGGAAATACCATCGCCTGTGGTTTCCCTTTTATACTCTATAACCAGTGGAATCTATTGATACATATGATGAACAGTAAATATCAGAACACATTGTTCTCTCCATCGCATGCACTAACATGCAACTATATATATATATAGCTAGGTTTTATTAATTATAATTCTAAGAGCTCCACCGGTAATTACTTACTCATTATCACATGTGATTGAGTACGTAAGAAGGTTTTTAGTAAGGGCGTTGTCCGACATAGTTGCCTGGAGGATCATAGCTGCAAATGATGAACCACCACCCATTGGTGCACTGAACCCTAGCACACCCAACCCTAACCGAATTACGCCACACCACCTGCGTGTAATGCAGACACTCTCCTCCGGAGCAGGAATTGGAGTAATAATCATAGTAAGGCTTCTCGTCCACCCACAAGTTGACTGCAGCCGTGCCCGTGAAGCTCCCGTATCCCTTTGCGAGATTTTCACCGTAATCCCCAGTCGAGTGCACCAGACTGCAGTCGGCGATTCTTTGGTTGGCGTAGCTCTGCGCGTAGGCGGCGAGAGTTGTGTTCCAAGTCATTGGTCCTACCCCTACTTGACTGCGAGCTGAATTATGAGCATTGATGTAATCTTGTGGGGAGTTTTGAGCGCGAGAAGGAAGTACGACAACCGATAGGGTAATCATCAACTGAGCGAGAAGGAACAATGCTGCCATTGATCTAAACGAATTCATGACAGCTACTACCTGCATGCATGCACTAGTTTTCTAGCTAATTAAGGGATGAGAAAAGAAAAGGGGAATTCAAGGGATTTTATAGGCAATGGGGGTTTAAACTAAACATGCAATATATATCCACATATATGACAAGTTGCGTGAATGCCATGTGCAGAGAGAATGGTTACTTACATTTTCAGAAATTTAAGCAATCTTGAGCATTATTCCCCCTTGGACATAAAGTACACGGATCACTTCTAAAAAAAGTAACTGTGTAAATTCTTTTTGAGAAACTTGCATGTTAATGTTTCTAATTAAGTAAAGAAGATAATTAACGTGTTGTTAAAATCAAAGGATTAAGCTATAATTAATTAATTACATTTCAACATCGTTCATTGCATTATATACTCATCTTACACAGTATATCAGTTATTAATTCACAGGGATGGATGGATTGATCAAAGTTTGGGTAATTATATTAATTTTTTCCTTCATTTCTTGAGAATTCTACTTCTTTCAAGGTTTCGTACACTTATTATTATTATTATTATTTTCTTTTTTCTCATCATATATTGTGAGTTTAGAATAAGAATTCATTGAATATGGCATTTTGTCAAAATAGTAGAGATCGAGGTAGCTAGGGGAGCCATTACTTGGGACTAAAGTTTAGGTTGGGTAACATGCATGAGCCTATTAAAATCCTTTTAATTTTCATATATATTCTCTCCTAATTAATCCTTTAAGAGAATTTGTCCATTTGATCGTATAACTATTTTATTTAATTTATTTCAATTTAAAATTTATTATTTTAGCCTTTAAAATATTATAATTATTTACTTTTAACCTATTTTGTTATTTTGATCAAAAAATCATTCTTTTGTAAAAATTTCCTAATGTGTCAGGCACACGTATATATATATATATTTTCATGGGTAAAATTAATGTCAACCCACTATGTTTCTATGCTAATGAAATTAAAAAAAAAAAAAAAATGAAAAGGATAATTGGTAGGATTAAGTCACGTAATTGTAAATGGTTATAAAATCTAATAGTGTAAAAAATATATATATAGTTATTCGAAGAAAGTTAAGAATTAATTTTTAGAATATTAATTAGTTGAAACAAAGAATTCTAGGCAGGCTATCTAATTATCATAGGTTTCGTCTTATTAATTAGGATTAATAGATTTCGTACTTTAAAAGGAGATTAAAAAAAAAAAATTTAAAAAAAGCTATAAGTTGTGGAAATTTAAATAGGAATTTTTAGTATTTAAAGAAGATGGATATTTATTTATTTATTTTAAAAAAAAAATAAAAAATTAAATGTTTATATCTAGAAAGGAAAGTATCCTAATGCCAAAAAAAAAAAAAAAAAAAATCATGGAAGCTTCTACTACCTTGATTGGCGGCTTCTGCACCACATATATATATATATATATTATCTTTCTTTTTCTCTTTTTTTGTTTTTTTTTGTTTTTTTCCTCTCTCCTTTCTTTGTATTGTTCTTGAAGAGGGAAATGGCTCAATTTCCCAGTTAGAAAAATAAATATGATAATGTAATCAATTAGTGAATCGAAAATCTTGAAGAAATTACAATTGGAGAATTTGATCTTTAAAGTGGATGTAAAGAATCATAGTTGATCCAAGATAAAAGAGATGTCTTTGAGAACAGCTTTGGAACGGCTACCAGATGCAAGGAAAGGCAAACTGGAAAAGCGTGTTTTTTTTTTTTTTTGCCCCTATAAAAGGATTAGTTAGTAATAGATCAAGATTGTTATATTTATATGAAAGAAGTTTTACTTTTCTTGTCTGTAAAAATTCTCTTTCGTTCAATGTATATATTTGACCTTTGACAATTGTAATATATATTTGTAAGATTATTAATTATATATAATCTTAATGAGAGGCGGCGGAGTGTTGATATACTAAGATGACTTGACCTTGTTTTACTTGTCATTTTCTCATCTCGCCAATCCGACTTTTCACTTTATTTTTCGGGTGAGGTGAGCTGACTAAGTGAACTCAGTAAACCCATTTGTAATAACTGTCTTTTTCACCATGCCATCATTTTCTCGTCAAATATATAAATAAATAAAAATAAACTCAAAATTATCCGTTTAACAGTTATGAGTTATCTCTCTAAGAAATTTGGCCTTGAATTTTCAAATAATTCACGTGTCATCTGCTAACTTTTCAACTTAGTACTATATATATATATGCAGCCACGACACATTGTGTAGATGCCGTGTCCGGCTGGTTTGCAACCTCAACAAGGAAGTTTTACCATATAATTATTAATATCTCATGAATTTAGGAGACTTTTCTTCGTGCCCGAAACATCTTGAGAGA
>JAXGGT010000054.1:3587648-3609049 GCA_035583425.1 Marsdenia floribunda | reverse complement strand
TAAAATTTTAAAATTTTAAAATAATAAAAATTATTAAATCATTTAATAATAAATTAGAATATATAATTAAAATTAAAATAAAAAATTAATTATTATTTAATTTGGTTACGCTGGATTAACAGTTTACAATCCGAATACAATTATCATTAAACAGATTGACCTGCTCTGACACGAATCAGTTTGTTCTCAACCCTAACCCACTAATTTCGTATCGGGTTAAATATTACCACCCCTAGAGTCAATACATTGCTGCTCTAACCAACCTTATATACATTCAACACATTTCCTACGTAACTGGCCATTTTTTTTTTTCTCCTTGGGACTGCGCTGCTGCTGCTGCTGGTCTTCTATGTGCGAAAAGACTGTTTTTCTTTTCTCTGGTCAATTCTTCAAATTCTTTGCCTTCATTATTTAGTGTTCAGCCCATGTATTGACTTACTTTTTTGTTCAATTTTTGCATGCATAGTTTGGTTCATTCCCAATTTATACACCCAAAAATGGTGTAGAATGGAAAATGGAAAAAGAAAAAAAAAAAAAAAAAATGAAAGAGGAAAATAACATGCATTTTACCACTTACCTTCTTTTTTTTTTTTTTTTTTTTAACCACTTGGTATTCAGTAGTCACTTTAAATTTGAATTAATTTAGAATTCAATCGTATCCAAACCATTTTAAGGAGAAAGTTCTTTATAATACTCATTTCTCTATACACGATATTCCAACTCGGAATCTTAAAAAAATTCAAACTCCTATCTATTTGAACCAACAGTTGTTGGTGCATTTTACAGCTTATCTTTTTTTAGTTTTAACTTTTCTGAAAAATTTGTCCATTTAATCCCTGAAGTATTGCGTTTTTGCTTGTTAGGTTCCTATTTTTTTTTTTTGCCTATTAGATCCTCATAGTTTTTATGGGCAACCAATTTGGTCCTTTCGACCAATAATTTAGCTCATAACATTGCTTTCAAAGCATCTCCACTGTTAGTCTTCTTGAAATTATTATGTAAGTGTCTTACACAATGTCTATGCTCAAATCTAGGCAATAATTGTGGCTTGAATTATTGGTCGGAAGGATCTAATTGGTGGCTCGTAAAAATTATGAGGACTTAATAGACAAAAAAGAAGAAGATAAAGACCTAATTAATTAGCGAAAAACTACAAGGAGTAAATGGACGAATTTTTCTAACTTTTGATATCCAATAACTACTTTAAATTTTGATTAATTTAGAATCAAGTCATATCAAATTATTTTTTAAGGAAAAACTCTCTCTAATATCTATTTTTTCATACTCAAAAGTTTGAACTTGAAATCTTATTTAAAAAAAAAAAAAAAAAGCTCTTTTCATTTAAACCACCGGGCTGTTTGATTTTACCACTCATCTGCTTCGCCTAATTCCAACTTTTTTCTCAATTGGGCCAGTCAAACTGATCCGTTCCAAACGCTAGCCTTACTTATTTCCACTTCGTTGACAAACTTTCTGCAAAACACTAACATGATTCAAATGTAAAAAAATTATGAATGGAGAAATAAGGTTGTTTTTAGATTGGAATTTTTTTTTTTTTTTTTTATTAAAATTCAAAAAAAAAAATGGTATATTTATTTGAACATTACTTGATATAACACTGCACTGTTCATGTTAGTTCATTTGGCAAAAATTTAAAAAAATTGGAGATAAAAAAATTGAATTTAGCTTGATTGCAAATTAATATGAATTCAAAGTAACTATCAAATAGGTTGTTTATTAACCTATCAAAAACAAATAGGTTGTTTATTAGAAAAAAAAAAAAAAAATGACAAACTTTCTGCAAAACGCACAATTTGTTGGAATATGCTTTTTATTGTGCTTGACCCGTGTTGGTCCAACAACAAATATACCACGGCATTTCAACAAACACTTGAGACGCAAAGGAAAAATATTGTAGGTTGACCCAAAGTCTTCAATTTAGTGAAGTATCTTCTCACGTGAATGAGCAATTTTAACAACAGAAATTAGCAATCGATTTGATTTAATTAGATTAACCTTGACATTATTGCTGTATTCTGATTTTTTTTTTTTTTTTTTTTTTTTTTTTTTTAAAAACAAAGTCATATTGCATAAAAGAAAAGGCTTGCATTGCATGGATGATAGTTCCAAATGACAGAATATTATCAGCATCACCGCAGAGTCAGGAGCCCATGACTACTTAAGAATTTCACAGCAAATGCAGCAAGGCATACTCCTAAACATTTAACACTAGCTGAATCAGTGATAACCTTTAAAGCAACTGTATTGGAGGACAGAACAAACATGTCAACAATGAAAATCACTGAAGCTGGAAATTCCCAAACCATCATTGCAACTAGGAAAATCTTGAAATAGCTTGATATGAGAATTGCAAGAACTGGATCCTTCCACTTCCCCAAACTAGTTGATGATGAAGAATTGAGAAATTTTGCAGAACCAAAGAGTAAAACGGATACAAAGAAAAGATTCCCAACAAGAACACTTGTGAAGATCTTCCCCAAACACCAAATCCATTCGTCTTTAATAACAGTTAAAACCCACATTCTGTAAGCATCTAGAATTAAGAAACCTAGCGACAACTTCCAAAATAATCCCTCAAGAGTGCTTCTGCTCAGCATATTGTAGAACAGATGTCTATAAGCTTTAGGTTTGTGCAGAATCAAATCAATCGCAATAATCATAATTTCGCACTCAATGTACTCATCAGCCACAGCTTTGCAGATTCCACATTTCATCAAGCGGATATTTCCGGGTGAATATTGAATGTAAAGTGTTTTGATTGGAAATCCACACTCAACGCAGCGATAGTTTCCCTCCTCCATTGCCTTCGACCAAAAATTTTTCTCCAAATCGATTACACACTGCTCCGGAACATCAAAACAGGGAATCTGGTGAGCTTGGAGTACGGTGGCCAGATCAGGGGCGACGACGGGCAGAGTGCTTTTCAATGGGCTCAATGGGCCAATCATTAAGACCCAATTAAAAAATAAAAGCCCAAAAGTTCAAGAGTACTAATTAGTCAGAAGAAACAAAATTTTGGTTTCATAAAAAGGAGAAAGTGGGATTCTTTGCCATGGGCCATATGGACAATTGTGATTATTCTTTTTGTTTAGTACTTTTTTGGGCCAAACTTGAAAGGAAAAGTGATAATTATTTGGACAATTTTCTCCCTATTAGTATTAAAACTCTCAAGCAAAATTCACACTTCAATTTAAACCCTTAGTTTGACATAAGTGGGTAAACACATTGTAAATATTATACAAGATCACGAGTTTAACATTTGTTATAAACGTCATACAAGAGATAAGGGGAGAAATTAAACTTTGCAAACGTAATCTGAACCGCATCCGAATTAGTCAAAATAGTGTCTTCAGATATCGAATAGTCTAAAACAAAAGTAATTATATTTTAATTTTGATTTTGAGATGCCCATATGTTCTAAACTCATAAGAAGTTTGGTTTCCCTTAAACAATATCACAAATTAAACTTTATGAATAGAAAAATTAGTGTTGAGAGAACTTATTTTAAAGGAGAGATTTTAACTTGGCTTGATTCTTCTTTATTAGGAAAAGTCCAAAGTAACTGTTGAATAACAGAAGAGAGATTCTATTCAATTTAATTCTAAATTTATCGGAGTTCGAATTGATTATCGAATATTGAAAGAGAGATTCAACTTGACTCGACTCTAAATTAGTTGAGATCTAAAGTGACTTAAAAAAAAAAATGTTCAAAGTATATAATCTTACTTTTGTGGTAGGGTTGGGAAGTTTTGTTTTCATTTGAGAATATATGTGCATATATATATATTATCAATTGTACCCCTATATTTGGTTTAAATACCAAAACTTGCCCGAGCTTGTAACGGCTACTTGGAGTTTCGGACAGTTTAAAACTCTATGGCACTATCTTTCACTCTCGTTTCTTAATTTATCTCCATATCAAGAACGAACTACAAAAGGAACATCTAGATTTCTCTCCGCCTCTTCTTTGTCTTTCTCTGGACGCTCCTCGATCGACTGGAATTTTTCAATAGAAATGGCTAAGGATGGAGCTCAATTATCAGAAGATTCCTCCATCGAGGAAAGCATAGAACTCTCTGAAGGAGGAGGAAGAAGAGGTGAAGAAGATGAGGAATTTTATGAAGAGATTGAAGCACCCAAGTTTGTTGATTTCACAGTCCCAGATCAATACCGCCCTGACGATAGATATTGGTTCTGTTTGCGCGTTGGTCAGTTTTTTACTCTTAAATTCTCTGAATTACTTTTGGCCTTCACTAATTAATTGAGTTCCTGGCCTCTTTAATTAGAGCTTTTACTTCTGGATCATGGTCAATCTACTTTAAATCTTCTCTTCTGATTTTTAATAGGCAGATTATAAGTATACGAGTTGCTGTTGGATTAGATCCGTTCTTCTTCTGTATAAGATTTAAAATTTTTCTCAATATAGTTGATAAATTGGACATTTATGGTAAGTTTTTGACCTTTTCAGCTAATTTTGAGCTGAGGAACAACGTTAATTGCCTTTCATTGTTCTACATGGAGATCATTGGAAGCTTGTTTTTAACAAAAATCAACTGATTCATACTACTCTTTTGGGGTGTGGTTTCTTTGTATGTGTGTAGGTTGGGGTTTGTGGAGAGTGGCTAAGGGTTAAAAATGAAGAATGGATTCCAGTTTTGAATTCATTTGTTTGTCAACCTTTTGCAATGGAAGAAGATTTCTCTAGTAGTTTCAGTAGCTTTGCAAATGGTCTAATTTTTACTGGTAGAGTTTTCATTTTCTGATTTCATTTTCTGATGAAACCAATCCTTATCCTCGCCTATTTCTCCTACAGGATGTGACCAGAAGCATGAAGAAGAGATCGATCATGAAGCAATTTCAAGAAATTTTGTTCTACGGGTTAGTTCTATTTGGTCATTTCTTCTTTATTTCGACATAAATTTAAGTGTTGGATATAGTTCAATCTTCTTAAATCAATGATCTATCAACCAGGTAATGGCAGCTAGAAGTCCCAATGTGCGGCTTCATAAGGCACTCAACAGAAATGCTTCAGGGTGAGTGTACTGATATCATTAAAACTTTGGCTTAGAAGCTTATGGATGGAAATTGATCTCTCTTTTCTTTCTGTTCTTCTCAGTAAAAACATAAAATGCCCTCTTTCAGCTCCACCTAAACCGGCAAAGTCTAGACTGCCAAGATTAGCTATTGTATCCATGTCTCAGAAAATGGAGAAAGTTAGAATTCTTCCTCAGGTTAACTCTACATCAAAGACCAAGGGAAAGCAGGTTGCTGCTAAGTATCTTACTACTCCAAGGAACAAAAAGATCCTTCCCAATTCGAACTCATTTCGAAGTGTTCAGAACCCCAAATCAACTGTTGTTGGAGTTGCCAAAAGTGGATCAGTAGCAAAAGCTTTGGTCTTCCATTCACCCAAGAAAACCATCAGGTTAAAGACCTCTGTAGAATTGCGTACCCCTTTAACAAAACTATGTCAAGGAATGAAAAAGCTTGAGATAACTAGTCAAAGGAAAAATACATTGGGTTGTTCTGGCAAACCATCATCAAAGCTTGGACATGATGATTCCCAGAAGTCACTGCTTCTAAATTCCTCAACAAGACAAAAAGTTTCCAACAAGGAGAAGAGCAGATCTAAGGTTTCACGGAACTCAAATTGTCAGAAGGATCAGGACCCCAAATCTTTGAGATCTGGAAAATGCAAGAGCAAGGGAAACTTAAGGAAAAACTGCAGTTTGAAGGAGATTGTCCAGCATGACAGCACTGCAGAAAGAACCATGGAAACAAGAGTTGATGATATCAAGGAGCATCTTGATGCATCAAGTGTTCAGGGACATCATACCTCCACGGATTCTGCAACAGAAGCAGCTGCTTGTCCAGGCTCACAGGTAGATTCAACATCAACAAAAGTTTCAGAAGGTGAAAGCAATGGTTCACAAAAATCTTCACAAATGAGTACAGGAGGGAATGGTGTTCCCAGATGTCAAGCAGAGGATGATGTCGTTGTCATTGAAGGAACTGCACCAAAAATTATGAAAGATAGTTCTGAGAATCAAGAAAATTTGAATGATCAAGCTACTCCTAAGTTTGAACCTTCAAATGGGACAGCATGTGAAACTCAGATGAGTGATGATAAGGAAAATACTTCAGTCTTTGATGAGAACAGGTATGCGTTATCTTCTTAGATGTTGTGGTATGTTTAAAGCTCCACAAATACTTTCTACACCATAACCATGTTGGTGATCTTCCTCACTTCAAATTCTTTGCAGAAATATCAACCAGAGTAATGTCTCATCTGGAAAAGACACCCCTGGCATGAAAAACAATGTCAAAAAGGTCTTTGCCTTTTGCTTTTTTCTTTTCTTCTGTACCTTAATCTCAGGACTGCTGGAGAAGACCTTTACTAAGCTAAGTACCCTTTTCCACATGATGCAGATTGCTCAACCAGCAGAAAAACTTTGCAAAGGATCTGCCACAACTGGTGCTCCAGGCATGAAGCTACTGAAACCAAAACCAACAAATCCTAAGCCTTTCAGACTAAGAACTGATGTAAGCTGTTTTCTCTTGAACCATATGAACTATCTGCATATTTTCCTACCAGAATCATCCATCTTTACCATAAACTCTGGTTTTCAGGAAAGAGGAATTCTTAGGGAAGCTAACTTAGAGAGGAAAAATCATGCCATTGCTCCTCAAAAAGAAGTAGCTGTTACTACAAAACTTCATTGTGGAGACATACAAGGACAAGGACATCATGATGATATTCAAGTCAGTTCTTTTCTGATCATTTTCAAATAAGACTGATGAATTATATTTAGCAAGAACATCTGTTATGTGCATGTAATATCAAGAAATGAGTAGAATTAAAAACACATATAGTATGATGTTTCCATGTTTAATATTAAATGGTTTTACTTGCAGATCAAAGCTGCAACATTCTTCTAGATATCTGACACTTCTCATTATTATGCAGAAAGGAACTAGTAGGACACGGGCAGTAAAAACTCCAGAAGGGCAAGCGAGAAATAAGAAACCAACTACTTCAAAAGTATCGAGACCTCAGATCTCCATTCTTGAAAGGAATACTTGTCAGGACTTGAGGAACTTAAAATCTCCTTCAGAGCATGTCCTTCAGCCTCACAGGTGAAGCAAACACTTGGATATGTTGAATTACTTTGTCTAGTTTACCGAATATTATTGTTAAAACAAGGAATAATCCTCCTGCTTATTTCTGCTGGTTTCTTGCTATTAGGATGATGCAAATGGCTTCAAGAATAACACGAGGTGAAGAACTCAGTTTGAAAGCAGAAACTCCATCAAAAGATTCAAAAGCCTTGGATGCCAAAACCCCAAGCAAGAATGTTACAAAAGGTCTGGTCAGAAGTAGAACTCCTGCTGGCTCTAAGTTATCATCAAGGGGAAGGAGGACTGTCACTATCCCAAAAGAACCAAACTTCCATGCTTCCCATATGCCAAAGAGTTGTGTGAAAAAAATAGCACAGATGGCACTTCTGTCACCATTATGATTCTTAATACAATATATTGTTCAATAACCATTGAAATATTATACTTGTGTTAGATGGAACTTACATTTTCACTTTTTGCAACTATTATCCTTTGTATGTAATTCAGAGCTTCTTGTTTATGCTGTAATTCATGTCATTCAGGTGAAAATTTTATTGAATGCCAGATATGTGGCAATTGTTCCAGCATCAAATGATTTGGCACAATTGCAAGAAATGAGTTCAACCAATTTGAAAATCATTTTATCAGATTTTGGTCTTTACAAACTCTTTGAATGCCTTTTTTAAAACATAGGTAAATATAGTAGGATGCAAGACTAAGATGGCAGAATAACATATTTCCTGCCTGCTTGCTTATAGCAAAGCAGTAACTGACTTCATGTTAATTATATTGGAGCATCAAGAAACACACTAGACGGAGAAACCCAAAAAATGGGCTAAGGACTAGGGAAGACAATGCTTTCAGCAAACACAAATGAAGCAACAAAGTTCTCAGGGCTGACTTCCTGTGACAAAATTCTTCAGTTTCTCATTTGCAGCAACAAGTTCAGCAGAAATTCCTGGTTCATTAGCAGAATGTCCAGCATTTGGAACAACCTACAATGCAACAAAGATTTCTATGACTTAAATGTCCAAAAAGTAAACATAAGATGTAACTTTGAAACCTTAAATTGTCGGAAAGGGCAGCAACCACTAAAGGGATGGAGTTCGATAAAAATAGAAAGCTTTCATGATAATAATTTGCAGTATGCACACACAACCAATCAACATAGCCTACAACATTAAGACTACCATGATATTCTTTATCAGACATCCAGAAAGAGCTTACTCTCCCTCTCTCTCTCTATATATATGTATATAGGTTCAATCTAAAAAGGATACATTTTGTAGTCTTCTCTTGTACTCATTTTCCACTTCATGTAAAAGAAAATCTATTATGTTTTGTGCCTTGCACCACTTTGTCCATTTTCCCACTACTGAACTAGCTAAGCAGGAAGCGGAACTGACTAAAATAAAGGGGAGAAAAGAAAAGATCAACCAGAAGGAACAAAACTTTGGGTAATTTGACTCATGTTTTGAAGTAACACAAGTAAAAGGGGAAAAAGAAAAAGAAAAAAAAAAGTCTCCTAATGTTTTAAAAGAGAACAAAACTTAAGAGTAATCTCATACCGTAAATTCTGCCTCTGGCCAAACTTTATGAACATCCCATGCTGACATCATGGGACAGCAAACATCATATCTTCCCTGCAAAAGGGAGAATATCGAACAATGAATTCCTATATATATATATAAAAAAAAAATTCCCGGGTAATTACCAGAGCAAAATCTCTTTAAAAATAATGCTGAATCATTTGGGAGAGGATGGTAAAATAGACTCAAGCATATTTCTGTCACAAGAGATCAGGCCTTTTGTTATGCATTAGTTCCTAGACCACAGTTAAACCCATCAATGGACAAGGAGAAAATAATATATATTTTAAATTTTGAACTTCTGCAACTGGGAAAGACCTCATAGGCTGAAATCAGAACCGAGAACTGAGAAGTCTTCCACCATAATAAGCAATGACATGTTGATTTCGACAGGGTTACAATCCTCAAGTAGGATACGTTCAACAGACTCCAAAACTCAAAAGCACTGAAGTGAAAGTTATACACTCCATGTACAACATTTTCTCACAGCTGTCCAAAAAACAAAAAGAAAGAAAGAAAAGAAAAGGAAAAAAAATGATAAACACGCAAAATGTTTTCATCTATGGCATCTGTACCCAAGCAAAAATATTTGAGAGAAAGAATAAGCATTCCACTCATTGGAAAAATGAGTTAAAACAACATGCCAATTAAAGCCCACTAGCAAAGGAAACATATACCTGAACGATGATAGTCTTAATATGCTTGATCTTTTCAATATTATCTAACAGGAATGAGTCTGAAGAAAAGAATCCCTTATTCACAAAATAGTGATTCTCAATCCTTGCAAACGCCTGGATGGATCATCAAACATCAAGGAAATGTTAAAAAATTATTATCTAAAATATGGAACTGGAGCAGAACATAAGTAAATGAACATCATGGAAAGAACTCCTTTTCCATTTCATTGGAAAAATAGACAGACATATTATGAGCAATAATATGTACATGCTAAAGAAAGGATGAAAACTGCAGCTAGAACTTAAAATGGAATATTGGTCAATAAAATTGAAGGAAACATTATATACAGAACACACACTGCAGGAAATTTTAGTATCCCTTCGCAATTCAAAATGCAAGCATTAATCATAGATCGTTCTGCAAGTCTAAAGGATGGACTTAAAAAATTTTGTGCTCAAGAAAATTCACGAAATTTTGACCACCATAAATTAACTAAACACGTGAATGATATTTCTGGAGACAAGATGGTTGCTCTCAACTTAATACAGGATAAAAGACTTGGAAATCAACGAACAGACAAAACAAACTTTGATCAGATACAGACACACACAAAACATTTTGTCCTTTGTACATATATTACTGTGTATACTTTATATCTATCTTTTTGATAGAAAACTTATTTTTGGTCGAGACACAAACACTTTAGGATTCCCAGGAGCTACTACCCCCCTAATGATACTCACCAAGGAAAATGTGTCATCATCTCCTCTCTTTATAGCCTCCTCATTTGGCAGAAGATGTGCAGTCATCATTTCCCATTTGGTCCATGCTCTTGCAGCAGCATACTGAAGAGAAAAAATGGAAATACAAAATAATGTGCATCAGAAAAAGTTAACTGCTCATGTTAAAATAAAACCTAAAAAGGTAAATAGTGACAGCTGTATATCTTTTCACCAAGTATATCTTACTTGTGTTTCCATATCATCAGAGTTTAATCTTTTGTGGTAGGCCTCAATAAAACACTTCCTTTCATTCTCTGGTATGAGATCTCTGAATGGCTCCCATGCTGCATATAGAGAAACCACTATTAGCAACTTATAAGAGAGTAAACACAGCACGCTGGAATTATAGGGAAAAAGTAATTCCAAGAGTAGCTAAAAAAAAAATTTTCCATGCTATCAGAGCAAATGCCATAATTACACTTAAATTTCTTGACAAGGATACAAGACACCATAATACCAAATATCAACTCCCCCAAATTAACACCCTCTCATTGTCCAAGGTCTCATGAAACTTCCTGTTTCAGCATTAAGGCCAATCTAAATGACTTGGCTTGATAGCAAAATTACTCCTTATCCAAATCCTTACCCCAAAAATTACAAAGCTGAAAGCAATGATACAGGTGTTGCAAGTTAAAGTTTTGTTTTAATAGAGATTAAAATTCAAAATTTCCAGTCTAAAGAGACGGACTTAAAAGATAAGATAAGAGAACATTACCAAGCTAGACATTATATCAAATTCATGAAAACATTAGGTGAAAGTTAAGAAAATCAAGCATTCATTTGGCTATAACATATCTAGCTTGAACACAACCAAAGTTAAGGACATACCATCAGGGAATATGGCAGCAGCACCACCCTCATAAAACCAATCAATTTCTTTCTTTCGCAACAAAAATATTCCTCGAAGGACAAGACCAGTAACCTTAAAAATAGGAGCATATAAAGTTCCTCAGCATCATTTCTCATAAAAGTTCTTCAAACAAAGTTGTAAAATCACATGGCAATTGAATGAAAATAAAGAGATCCAAGAATGTAAAACTTGTTGCAAACAAAAAGTAAATTAATTTCCTCTTAATTTTTTTTTTTTTTTTTTTTAATCAAGTTGCAACTTACCTTTTCTGGGTGCGACTGGCTATATGCAAGAGCAAGTGTACTTCCCCAAGAACCACCAAAAACCTGGAAATCAAACTGATGAAAGACCAAAAGGTAATACTTACCAAACCACAAAAACAGAAATGGCCTCAAACCTGCCATTCTGGAATTTGTAAGTGTTCCCGTAGTTTTTCAATATCCTCAATTAGGTCCCAAGTTGTATTCTCCACTAAGCAAGCATGGGGTGTACTTTTTCCTGCACCTCGCTGGTAAAAAGCTTCTTCTATGAGTATTGCACTGACTCAATCCAAATTAAATAGTCCAGAATATGTACCTGATCAAATAGAATGATGTGATAAAATTTTGGATCAAAAAATCCGCGATTGCTTGGTGATGTTCCGCCCCCAGGTCCACCATGGAGAAAAACAACTGGCTGTATGAAACTATAACATTAGATTAACATCTCACAGTAGCGAACTGAAATATTATAAATTCTTGAAGGAAACACCTAGAGTAACCAAACAGTTATAAGCATTTAAATGCAACATAAATAATGCAGAAAAGAATATTCAGAGGTACAGTAGGAGCTCTTAAAATTATCCAATGACATAAACTTAATTTATCCAAAAAAAAAAAAAAATTAGTTTCTTTACTTTTTAGAAAAACTAATGCCAATTTCATCATCATCTAGAAAATTTAAATAAACATCTTACCCATTCTTTAGAGTTACAAAATGATTATGTTTTCCCAAAGCTGGTGATTTGATTCAAACTTCTGTAAACCAAAATTCACCCAACCAAATAGGACCTTTCCTTCTCATAGTCCTTATTTTAGTACATATTAGCAACAAGAACAAAGGGAAAATTTCATGAATCAGTAGAAAAGAAAGACTAGACGAATTAAGATGGATGACCCTCAAATTATCTTTCCCTGCCAACTGACACGCAAAATTGATCTTTTCTCCATCGAATTCTAGAGGTATGGGATTGTACACTTCCCCCCTATATGCACAAATTTTTAAAGGTGGTTCAGTGATAAAAAACTTATTTTCATTAGCATGCCAACCATGGAATTGTAAGGCAAACTAAATATAAAGACTGCAGATTGCACACCAACATTTTATCCAACAATCTAAAATAGCTGCAGAATAGGTTAGCAACTTCTCACATGACCATTTGGGTTCCCTGACTGCTCCCAATATATAGTATGAATATCCGAAACCTTCAAGAAGCCAGTACTGAATGGCTCTACATCTGGGTAAAGATTTCTATTCAGTTCCGGGACTTCTTTACTTGAATCCATTGCTTCAACACTCAATGATTTCTCACTTTTATAATTAATATTTTGTGCACGTAACGCAGGCTGATTTCTCCCTGCAAAGTCGAGCGCAAAACTTGAGCCAATTTAAGTAAGCAGACAAGAAAGTGTTTCCCCCTTCTCAAACTTGTCTTTGAGAGTACAACACAAAATGCAATATAGTACTTTCACACAAGACCTACCCAGGAAAAGAAAACAAAGAATGCTTTATAGATTATATGCAAAAATGAGAATTCTTTCTTGACAAAAAACTTGCATATGCTTGAATGTCATACAATTTCGGCGGACAATTGTAAACAGAGTAGAACTAGATGCTAAGCTATAGTAATCTAGTGCAAAAGATGAAAACTTTACCTCACCATTTGCCTTGTAAACTATAGTTTTCTTTTTCTTTTTTTTATTTTTTGAGCACATTTGTACACAAAAATCTATAGAAAACCCCTTATAAAGAAATTTTACATTCACATTTTAAAGCTGAACTTGAGCACTCTTTACATGTTAGAATCATCCCATCTGCTTCTCCTAGGAATCTTGGGTCTCAGCTTCTGTGAACAACCTAAACCTGAGAATCTTATGAAGGCGAGTGACAGGCTCGATTTCCTTAGTAGGATTCTGTTTATTTTCCACTATACATCTTCCTTGGAAAAGATTGGCTTCAGATGGCCCTGTTTCTTCATGGACAACAGTAGTTTCATCAGTTTCATTAAAAATGAGGCATGTCCCAATTGTTTCTTCGTATTCTCCGATCAGCTTGATATTCTCGTCAATGATTAAAATTGGGTTAGGCGTGTCCAAACCAGAAAGGACGTAGGGAGCATTGGGAGGGATGTGAACTTGGCCAAAGACATCATCCAGATCAATCAAAACATGCTCTTCTTCTACCACCACATCTTTTTCATTACCATGGAACATTGCACTTCCTTCCATGAAGATATACAACGTTATGTGGATCTTTGAACTAAGAAGAGAAGAATCCCGCCTTGGACTAAAACTAGGTTATTTATTTAACCTTCCAACTAACGTCTCCGGCGGCTGAAACGTTGAAGGAAAGAGCCGGCCAAGCTATGTAATTTTAGTCTCCCTCTTGGCTCGTAAACTATAGTTTTCAATCGATTTACGCAAAATCTTGATTTTATGGACCAAACCCGGAAGCAGGAAAGCATAACATAGTCGTTCCAACACAAAAATGTCGCCAAAAGAACATTAATAAAGGGGAAAAAAAAAAAAAAAAAAAAAACAGCAGTCTGATGAAGAAAAAGATACCTGAGAGAGTGCCCAAATTTGCAAAAGGGAAAGACAAGTTGGGTTGAGAAGTAGAGTGCCCACAGAAAAAGGATTTAAGGAATCGAACTTGAAAGTTACCCTGAACCCGAGGAGGCAGAGGAATCTTCGTGAGGGAACTATGCGTTGTACCTCTTTCTACAAGCCTCATGGGCATTGATTTTACCGGTTACCCCGAAAGACTAGGATTGTGATTATTATGACCATTGTCTAGGGGGGATTAATCTGTATCCTGCCTGGCCAGTTGTCCTTTCTTGCCTTTGGATGCATTTGTCTACTTCTTTAGGCATCTTTTGTCGCCACCCAAGCCTGCGAATTCGTATTGCTACGAGGATTATAAACTTAGTGGTATTCAAGATTAATTAATTGGCATTGTTTTCGTTGTATCAAAAAAAATATTTTAAATTGATAATAACTATTTAAGTCCATATTTATATTTTATGATATATTCACATATATTTCTAATTTTGATGTAAGACAAAATATCATTAATTAATTTCTTATAATTACAACGATATAACCTTTTCCTTTTTTTTTTTTTAAAGAATAATTGTCATTTATCGGTAACGAATTTGATAAATCTAATTTTGACTGTATTTTTCTTTTTTTAAAAGAAGTATATAAAAAGGAAATCTCCAAATTTCAAGAACTCTTTTTTTCATTTCTTGCATACAAAAAAGGTAGAAGAATAAACATGGGTACATATTTACAGTTCAAGATCCTCATTTCAATAAAACCTAGTGTAAGCTACTGCTACTGCTGCTGCTACTACTATGGAACTCCTCCTTATTCTTGCAACTGTTGATATCTGGACTGACAACAATTCCTGTGAGCTTACAGGGATCAGCATTTTCAAGCATTTGCACCACCATTTTCATTGAGGGTCTCCAAGCTGGAACTCTTGCGGTGCAGTGAATTGCAATTCTCAACACCTTCACAGCATCAACTCTTGTGGCCTCTGTAATTCTTGTGTCCACCAAATCAATCTCCCTGCATTCTCTTTCCAATTTGCTGTAAACCCACTGAACTATGTCCATATTATCACCAAATTCTTGTTCCACGGGCCTTTTTCCTGTTACAAGTTCCATTAGAACCACCCCGAAGCTGTAGACATCGATCTTCTCGTTCACTCTGTATGCATATGCGTATTCTTCAACCCAACCAAAAAAAAAAAAAAAAATCAAACAGAAAAAGGGGGGATAGTGTTAGCCTGAAACATCAGTAGAATATACCAGTGGGAAAAAAATTCTGTTGAAGAAACACCAAAGACACTTACCAGGGGCCATATAGCCAGGTGTTCCTGCAATTACATGTGTCGACTCCCTAGAACTATTTGCCCACAGAATCTTGGCAAGGCCGAAATCAGCAATTCTGGGCTTCACATCAGCATCCAACAAAATGTTGCTAGATTTCACATCTCGGTGTAGTATTGGTCTATGACAACCATGATGCAGATATTCCAGACCTCGAGCAGCCCCCAGGGCGATCTCATATCGGATTATCCAATCCATTTTATTCTTTTTACCTGCATGCAACCAGTCCCATAAGCTACCATTTGGTAGGTACTCATAAACCAGCAAATTTGAGTCCTCACTCGTGATGCTACAATACAATTTCACCACGTTCACATGCCTAACTGAGCTTAGTGTAGCAACCTCAGCATCATACTCCTTGGATCGGACCTTATCTTTTCCCAGAATTGCTGAGCTGCTCTGGCAACTCTTCTGATGGCCAGAATCTGAATTCCATATGTGTTTCACTGCTAACTGTTTTCCATTATCAAGGACAACTTTATACACATTTCCTGAGCCACCTCTGCCAATTAAATTCTCTTGCTTGAGTTCCTTTAAGATGTGATCTTCACTGAAGCTCACGACATGAAACTGTCTCATATTCCAAGAATCAACCTTTTTAATAAGACTATCTTGATCATTTTGTCTGAACTTCACGCATACGAAACACGTCACAGCCACAACCAAAATACCAGCACCAGCTATGAAGCATGCGATTACTGTTTTGACCTCCCTGGATTTGCCTGTAACGGATGAACATGGCCCAACACTACTAATGCTCTGACTACAAAGGCCTTGATTTCCAGTAAAGCTGCCATTATAAGCCTCTATCGCTAGAGCATCTGGGATGCGGCCAACCAATCTATTATTGGACAAATCGAGAAGGTTTAGTTTCAGTGATGATAAACTCACAGGTATTTCACCAGAAATATTATTGTTGGATAAGTTCAGGAAGTTCAAACTTTTCAGTGAACCAAGACTGTATGGAATTTGCCCTGAAAGTGAATTGGCGGCAAGATTTATGTCACTGAGAGAGAAACATGACCCTAATGAATCTGGAATATTACCAGAAAACAGGTTGAATTCCAAGTGGAGACCAATCAATTTCTTCAATCCACCCAATTTCGCTGGAATTTCACCAGAAAACTTATTTGACCCGATATTGATTAAAACCAACGACGTAGCCTCTGATATTCTTTTAGGCAAGTCACCAGAGAACTGATTGTTGGCCAGGAGCAACTGTGCTAAGGACTTTGCATCACCAATGGTTGATGCCACTGGTCCCTCAAACTGATTTAAGTTCAGATCAATAATAACTAGATTTGGCAAATTCCAAATTCCCGAGGGCACTTGACCCGAAAGAGAATTATTACTGACTCGCAGACGAACTAAAGAAGAACAGTTAGCATAGGTTTCAGGAATTCCACCAGTGAATTTGTTCTGGAGAATCAAGAGAGCGTTAAGCTGGCCTTGTTTGCACATGTCAGGTGGTATAGAACCAGTCAAAAAGTTATCTGAAACATCAATAAATTGGAACTTAGCCCATGATCCAATCTTCTCAGGAAGAGAACCAGTCAACTTATTGGTATAGACTGAGAACTCTTCTAGGTACTTAAAATCTCCAAATTCTTGAGGAATCTCTCCTGAAAACTGGTTCTCGAGAAGCTGCAAGGATACCAGCTGTTTTAATGATCTAAGTTCCAAAAGATCACCTTGAAGATTATTTGTCGATGCATCAAAATAGGCAAGGTTCGAGAGATTGCCAAATCCTACTGGAATCTTTCCTGTGAGGCTATTATTGTAAAGCTCGAGCACGGTAAGCTTAGTCAATTTGGTAATGGAATTTGGGATGGTTCCAAACAAGTAGTTGTCCGATAGCTCTAGATGCTCCAGCAATGTGAGATTTCCAATGCCTTCTGGAATTTGACCTTCAATGCTACAGTTTGTAAGGTAAAGCCAATACAATTTATCAAATCTTAGCACTTCTGAAGGAAAAGGACTTCGATGAAAAAGATTGTCACCGAGGCTTAAGAAGCTAAGACTGGCAAGATTTTCCAATGACTTCCATGGAAAAGAACCAGAAAATCCACTCTTGTTCAAATTCAATAATTCCAATCGGTTTAGAGCTGACAAACTTGGTACTTCCCCAGAAAAATGATTAAAGCCTAAATTCAAGTACTTCAAGTTGGTGCAATTTGACAAGTGATCAGTTATGCTACCATACAAGAAATTTGATCCAAGATCAAGCTTTTCAATCCATTCAAGGGAGCATATCAGATCAAAAGCAACAGGACCCGACAAATTCTGAGAGGAAAGATTTATTTCTGTTACCTTCTGGTTGGAGTTACAGACTATACCGGTGAAGTTGCATGCTGCATTGTCCTGCTTCCATGTATCAAAAACAAATGAATTTGATCTTACCAGAGTGGATTTCATCTGCATAAGAATCTGTCCTTCTTCATCAGCCCCCCAGCATTCTGGAATCAAGAAGAGGAGGGAAAATGAAACAAGGAAGAGTTTCAAAGAAAACCAGCGCCAGAAACTGGAATTAGCCAACATAGCAACAGCCAAGAACAACTGAGGACTATAGGCAACAATCTATCCACTCCCAAAAAAAAAAAAAAAAAAAAAACAGTACAAAATTATTGGAATGAGTTTCAATGGGCTGAGAAGAAGTCTAGCATCATTCATTAAGGTGGCTATAGCTGTATGGGGAAGTTTCGAGTCAGCTCTCAAACACAGTGATAGTTCACGTGCTCAAATCAACAGCTGCCGACCCATATTTTCTACTCTAAAACTCTGTCAGTCAAGAATGTCAAATAAAGTCGGTTCATTTCCTTGTCAGTCTCATTGATCCCAGTATCAAGAAAAACATCTTGATAGTACAGAAGTGAAGACAATGTGAATCAACAGAATATTTGCACTTTCTTATGGCGTTTTCTTCAGGGTTATTATTTTTAGAACCTTTTATTTATTCACTGATTAGTTTAACAGAATCGAGCTAATCATTCCTTTTTCTTTTTCTTTTTTTTTTTTTTCTTATAATATTAAAACGCCTGTTTATGTCAACTTTCCTGATCAATCACTCACCAAACAACCGCAATAAGACAGAATCCTTTTAAATTTACACAGAATTTCAAGAAAAAATCTCTTCTAAAAATATTCCTCCCATCTACCATATCCCTAAAATTTCTTCACCTACTTTATTTTCCTTTGATTCTTTAGAAGATATGCTACCAAAAATAGAGTTCTTTTGCAGAAAATTAACAATTAAAGAACTAATCTTGTTAATTTGTGATATTTGGCATTAACCCAGTTGGCAATATAGCAGCTGTATTACGAATCAAGAACTCTGAACCTAAAACAACCAAGAATTAGTTATAAAAATGATTGTTTTTTTCTTGTTTTTTTTTTTTTTTTTTTGTTTTCTTGCTGTAGTCACATTGGAAGAGGACGAACAATACTTATCACAAAAAGTTGACCAACTTGTTTGGGGACCAAGACATGTCGGGTAGTGAAAAGTTGTAGCAAGCAGCTGGGGGTAGTGGGCAGCCATGGCCGCCCGCCTAGGTTGACTGAAATCCCGGAAGCTGCCACGTTGAGAGCTGCAGAATTTCAACAACTAAAGATGATTGATTCATTTTCCATTAGTCCCCAATCCACACACGGCTCTTCTTGATCTTGGGCTGCAAAATCAACGCACATTTTTCCGCAGACGATTAAATCGAGTAGAAAAGCCTCAATTCCACAATTAATTTTAGAAATAATTGTGTACTTTTTATAATCCCATTTCCCAAACTTTTCTAAGCATTAGTGGGTTGCTACAAAGCTTTTTCTCCCTTGTCCTTAACATTTCTTTCTTTCCTTTGTTTTTTTTTTTTTTTTTTTTTTTTTAAGGACAAAAATGAAAGAATAGTCTTTTTTTTCTGTTTTAATTTTAAAATTTTGTTTGATTCAAATTCAAACATTCATTCACCTACCAATTTTAAGTTGCATTTGATGGAAATAATTTTTTTTTTTTAAATAAATTAGTATTATCATTAACTGATTTAACAACCATCCATAGAAGACAACTTTAAAACTATAATGTCAAGTTAAAATGTGATATATGACTGATTTATTGTATTTAAATAAAATACAAAATTATTTTTAAAATAAATTGAACTTATGACCAATCAAATTAATATACTTAAATGAGGTCACAGGATTGAAATCGTACTCACGTATGCAGTCGTTTAAAAATTTGGGATAGAACTTACCTCTCGCAAGGGACCTACCCAACTCGAGCGGGGATTAATTCGAATGTAGATATGACTTAAAAGTACCACCCATTTAAGATACCTCGTGCACTAAGAAAAGGAAAAAGAAAAAAAAAAAAAAAGAGAGAGAGAGAATTACTTCACCAATAAGACTAAGGCTTTGTTTTCCTCGATAAATAATTATTAAGAAAAAATTGATAAATCATTATATTATTATCGTTTAGATAAATGTGTTATTTTTTTATTATTATTTTTTTTGACAATTAGATCCTACTTTATCTTTAATTGGATTCCATTAAATTTTTGATAATTTTTAAGTATCAAAATTCACATGTCGAGTATGTGTATGTTCCATTTTTTCCGTATATCATCTCATTAACTTATAAACATCTTAATGAAACTCTTGTTCTTCCAATTTTTTCCAATTTCGATTATATTTTTTCAGATAATTTTATTAGAAGAAATGAAGGTTTATTAAGATTTTAATTAGTTAATGAAATTATAAATAATAAAAATGTTATTTATGAAATATTACATTTGTTCGGCACGTAAATTTTGATAAATAAAAATTATTAAAATTTTGTTAAAAAATATTTTTATCCAATTAAAAATAAAATAAAAATTTAGTTATCTAAAAAAAATAAAAATAAAAATTTATTTGTCGAAATGATAATAATGACTAAAATGAGGAATTTTTCTAATTATTAATATGTAAAAGAGAGGGAATGGAGCTAAAACAGGTGCAAAACAAAGTAGTAGCTTTACTGTTTTTTCTTTCTTTTTTTTTTTTTTTTCCCCTTAGCAAAATGCTAAGGTTTGTTGACTTCATTGCCAACAAGGCTTTCCAAGAGGACAAACAAATCAAAGGTGGAAAATATTACTATTAAAAAAAAAAAAAAAATCTCACTCATCACTTGACTTTCTTCTTCTTCTTTTTTACTTTTTTTTACTTTTATTTTCCTATTGTTCAATTTTATTTTTATTTTTAATTATTATCCAAATACTTTATTAAATAAATATGTGTTTAAAAAAAAAATAGTAAACATTTAAGATTTTATCATATTTAATTTTAATTTTTAATTTTTAATTATTTAAATAAAAATGATAAACATATTTTTGAATCATTATTTACTTTTATTTATGTAATTTTTTTTTTTGTAAAATTATTTAAATATAATTTATTTAAAATCTAAAAATTCTTTTTAAATTTTTTGATTTTTGATTTTTAATTTTTTAGAGTATGATTTGAATTTCTGATTTTTCATAATTATAAATACCACTATCAAATGAACCTTCTTGTCAAATTAAGACTATTTATTATTATTATTATTATTATTTTAAGGAGAAGACAAATTTCATTAAAATCTAAATGTAGCCTCTTATTAAAAAAATTTAAAGTTGTGGGATCGAAACTATACTTACGTATACAACTGTTTAAAAATTTGGAGGTTAGAACTTACCTTTCGCAAAAGACCTACTTGGCCTAAGCGAAGATTAGTCTGAATGTAAATATGACTTAAAAGTGCCGCATATAATTGGAACCCATTCAGGACACCTCATATACTAAGTAAAAATAATAATAAAAATAATAATAAAGGAAAAAAAAAAAAAAAGAAAAGTAAAAGAACCCCAAGACGTAGGTGAGTTGATAATGTACTCTCATAGCTTAAGTGAGGTTGTGAGATCTAAATCGTACTCACGTATGCAACCGTTTAAAAATTTGGGACTAGAGTTTACCTCCTAGGACCTACCCGTCATGTCACTTATAATTGGGATTTATTCCGAACATCTCGTATATTAACCAAAAAAAAAAAAGGTAAAAGGCCGCAGTGGAGCCTAATTTTAAAGCCTATAAAAGATTCAAATTGGGCCACTAAGACCTGAATTGTTAGCCCAGTATGTGATGGGTTATTTTTCTTCGTGATATATCTTAGATTGGGCTTTGAGAATTTAATTTCCCTTCTGAATTTA
>JAXGGT010000054.1:3547793-3557839 GCA_035583425.1 Marsdenia floribunda | reverse complement strand
GGGAAGCTGCCTTTTCCTACAGAAGACAGCTCAAAAAGGTGACATAACAGGAGAAAACCTGGGAGATAGGAAGTTTACATTAACTTCTGTCCCTCTCAAAGTAGGATGAAGAAATACAAAACAATTTGTAATTGAATTGTGTTCCGAAAAGATTTTGGGCTTCGTTTCTTATCAGCCGCAACTTTTTAGGGTGTGGAGGTGTCTCCAATTAGTCCAATTATTAACTAGGATATGAAAATAAAGCACCCCTGCTTTTGATGGTAACTGGCAATTGGAAGGTCATTTCAGAAGACCAAGGAACTTTATGCTGATGAACATCTTCCATCAAAAAATTTCTTACTTGCACAAACAGACAAATGCTTTTACAGGACTAGTGCCCCTTAGTGCTTCTTTTACAGGGTGATACTCCCTCCATTACAGAATAACGGTCACACTTGTTTTTCAATATCTGTCACTTTATGAAATAAAAAATATGTTTGCATGACTTTTTCATTTCACCCTTATTCAGCAAGTAAACTATCACAATGATTGGTTTAAGATACTTGACCAGCATTAAAATTTCAATATAAATTTACCCAGTTGATTCGAAGTCCTTTACTTTTGAACATGGCATTAGCCGATTCCAAGAAATGCCACTGTCATATTCTTCGTTCAAAGCTACATAAGATGGAGGCAGTTCATATGCGTGAAAAGGGAAAGTTTGACACTTTGGCTTCATCCAAAACAACCTAAAGTGATATTTTCAGTAGTTTCATAATTGTATCGGCCAATCATAATACTAATGAAGTTCATTCCTATATGGCAACTAAAGATTTGCATGAGTAACAAGCACAATCAGATCTAATCAAGTTGATGTCTACATTTTAACTGGAAATATAAAGGTCTGCAAAACATATTTCTAGGATATATATGGGAAAAGAGTCCAACTACCAGTGGAGAGGGCTTCTTCCATCATTATCTGGCACATCAAATTCAGCATGATACTTCGCAACAATGTAATTCAAGAACGTTGTTTGTCCATACTGAGCTGCAACATGAACTGCCTGCAGCAAAAATACTTTCTGTTGAAAATCTAATGAGGTCAATATATGAGAATTGTAATAATATACATTGCACCAAGATAAGGTATCCAGTCCTAGTGCTTATTGTAAGTGTAATAAGTCAGATGGGGATGGAAGCCTCCTTCTCAATTGCTAAAAGATGGATAAATACAGAATTTGCAACAAAACCAAATGTTAATTACTTGATCTTTTTTCTTTTCATCTGATGCGTTGGTTATCTATTTCATCATTTTGGTAATTAAGAAATGAGATAAAATAATACCTATTTTAGCTCATCAAAAGGAAAGGTATCGCTCTTGTGCATTTTTGTATTCTCTTGATATATTCTTTAGTCAGTGAAACAATTCAACATGTGTTGTTACATTTGTCTAATTTATTCAGTTCCAAGTGTAATAATGCTGACTTTAACCTTAAGAACCGTGCCTTCTTTCTTAGTTCACAATATATCTTCATTTCTTTTATTGTCACCTGTAGTCAAAGTTAAAGTAGCAATAACACGTGTAAACACATTTGGACCCTGAACTTCCCAATTCTGTAACACACTGTAATTACCAGTGAACTTATTCATTTCATCAATAAAATGAAATAGAAAGAGGTAGAGAACTTCAGAATTCCCTGTTCTACGAGATGAACCGATGTTCAAATACCAGAACCTCAGCTCATCCCATTCAAAACTGTGATTTGTCATAATACAAATTTCCCCTTTTTTCCATTCATGATGGTTCGACATTTACAAAAATCACCCAAGAAATAAAATAATAATTACCCGATAACCATTATTATCAGCTGCCTCCACCCGTGCCCCATTCTGCAACAAAACATCAGCAGCCGCAGTTGAACCCCGAACTGCCGCCCAATGCAAAGCAGTTTGACCCACCTTATCCGAAGCGTTCACATCACCACCTCGCTATGTCCAACACACCACAAAAATCTGAACTCAGTATCATCAAACAAAAATTTCATAGATCAACCAAATTTCCAAAATAGAACCGAAAAAACAGAAAAATATACGTTGATTATATACTGGACAATATCAGCAAAATTGTTGAGAGCCGCCCACTGGAGAGCATAGTAGCCGTTTGCGTCAGGTACAGAAATAGAAGCACCATCTTTCTCTACAAATTTCCTGAGTTTGTCGAAGTCTCCATAGGCGGAAGCGGAATATACGTCGACAATTGCAATTTCATTAGGGGTTTGAATAGAATCCTTCTGATCATTCGGTTCCGAAACAATTTCAATTTCCGATGAAGCCATAGTCAACTGAAAATGCTCTAGCTCACAATGATTTGGGAGAGAAAAGTGAGTACTTTGAGATTTAGGGTTTATATATAAATATTTTTTTTTTTGGTAATTAGGGTTTATATATAAATATATATATATATATATATATATAATTAATAGAATTTACATTTTACAATTTATGGGCCTTCTGGATGTCATTTTACCGCCAAGACTAAAATATATTCAAAAAATCATTATGAATTTTTTTTTTTTTGAGGTGATATCCCAGTTCTTTAGGTCCAAAGTATTCCACTCAGGGAGGTCTAATAGTGCGGATATGCTCGCACTTATGAATATATCTCGAAATGTGAAGTATTTGGGTGAAGTTCGAACCCTTTATCTTCTTGGTAAGCCAGGAAATAAGTGAGAGATTCCTACACCAACAAGTCAGGAGAGGAACTTCCATTGTGAACTTAATTAGTGAAAATTTTTTTTTTACAAAAATTATTATTAAATGTTTTAGTCCTTAAATTATTTTTATAAATTAATTTATTTTAAAGTAAGTAATTGGTCAGCACACCTGTAATCATTAAATAAAATAAAATTTAATATTAAAATAAATAATAAATGATATTTTGAAAAAAAAAATTAAGAAGAAAAAAAAAATCTTTGATGAATTTATAATTTTTGGGTTATTTTATAATTAAAATGGTATATTTTAATTTTAACTAAATAAAATAATATATTTTTTATCTATTATAACATATTAAATGACTAATTTATTCAATTATTTGTAATTTAAAAATAAAAACAATTATATTGATAACTAAATAGGTCCTCTAATTATTTCATTAATTAATATAAGTCTACAATCTTTTTTTAACCTCTTAAATCCTACATCTTTTTACAAGCAGCCTATTAAGTTCTTTCGACCAAAAATTTGAATTTTTCGGCCAATATTCATCATGTGCCTGGCACGTAATGCTTTTTTAAGGGCAAAATCGTCTTCTTGAGTATTATAAAGCTGTGAACTTAAACTAATCGTAAAATCGTCATCTTTATATGAAAAAAAAAACAACTTTATAAGGCCCTACAATTAGTCTGAGTTCACAGTTTTATAATATTCAATAGGACAATTTTGTCCTTAAAAAATCATCACGTGCTCGACACGTGATGAATTTTGGCTGAAAATTTTTGGCCGAAATGACTTAATAGGTTGTTCGTAAAAAGATGTAGAATTTAATAGGTTAAAAAAGATTGTGGACTTATGATAATTAATAAAAATAGTTAGATGACTAAACCTGTCAATTTTCTTTAAAATAAATAATAAATGATATTTTGAAAAAAGGTTAAGAAGAAAAAAAAAAAAAAATCTTTGATGAATTTATAATTTTTGGGTTATTTTATAATTAAAAAGGTATATTTTAATTTTAACTAAATAAAGTAATAATATATTTTTATCTATTATAACACATTAAATGACTAATTTATTCAATTATTTTTAATTTAAAAATAAAAATAATTAAATATATATATATATATATATATATATATATATATTGATAACTAAATAAATTAGCTAATTAAAATTTTTGAAAGATTAATACAATTAATAATTCATTTAAAAGTTAATTAATAAATCTTCTTTGAAATGCTATTGCAATGAATTAAAAAAAAAAAATTTGATAAATTTGTTTTTTAATATTCATGTATATTATTTAGTCATTCTTTTTATAAAATTTATTATTTAAATAAATTTCTTTTTTTTAATTTGTAATAATAATGTTTTTTTAAAAAAAAAAACAAATTAAATATATATTAAAAACTACTAAATAAAAATTTAATTATATTTAATAATAAAAAATAATTAAGAATGAATCCATCAACGTCCTCAAAATTTCAAAAAAAAAAAAACAAAAAACAAAAAACTATGAATTATTACACATGACTGATTTGGACTTAAAATGAAATGAAAGGTGTTTTTTGTCAGATTTGTGATGCTTTATGTTTTTACCTTAAAGCTTAGACATACACACGTCACGTGTGATGGTCGTCACCACATGGGATACTATTTCAATTTATTATTATTATTATTATTTTTGGTAATTACTCTTTCAATTTCAATTGTTCTTTCATAACTGCATCCAATGAATTTGGAGCTTTTTTTAAATATATATATATATATATATACATATATTAAATTTTCTTTACAATTTAAAAGATAAATTTTTTTATCTAAAATATTAATATTTTATTTTATTTTTTCATTATGTTTTTTTTTTTTTAATTAACCATACAACAAATATAAAAATAAATTTAAAAATATATATTTAAGGGTTTCTTTAGATAGCTTTCTTCTTCTTCTTCTTTTTAATAAAAATTTTCAATTGAAATTTAGTTAAACAAATAATCATGGACAATAATTTAAAAAATATTAGAAATTGTCGATTAACTTTAATTTAAGAAAAAATTAATCTTATAAACGTTAGGTGTTTAATTATTGATCGAACTTAAATTTAAATTTGTAGTAATATATTTTATAATTATAATACAAACAAATTAATTACTTTTTTTTAATAATCAAATAATTATACTATTTTTATATCTATAAAAGTTTACTCAAAATAAAATCATATATATATATAATAACTATTTATTTCCTTTTTCATTTATAAATTTTACTCAAATTTAAAATATATATATTTTTCTCAAAAAATAAATAAAATAATTATCTAAATACACTCTAAATTATAAAAAATAAAAATATTAACAACTAACTTTCAGTGAGGCTGCTACCAACTGAGTTATACCTTTTTGAGCATTTGACTAGTTTTTTTTTTTTTTTTGAAAATTTGAGAACTTTTTGCATCTTTGACATGTATCGAACTCATGATCTCGCGAATCATAAACGAGACTGCTATCACTAAGCTAAGTCTTCTTGACCGTTTGACTAGTTATTCTATATACATATACACACATATATAAAATACTCTAAAAATTAATATATTATTAAATTTTTTTTTACACAAAAAATTAATTATTAGTATGATAAATTTTATAATCACATTATAAGCTTTTGGGTGTGACAATATACATATATATATATATAGAGGTACATATATATATCATTGTTATATTCAGAAAACGATAATATATTTTCTCTTGGTACAAATATAAAAAGAAAATTCAATGTGTAATATATATATATATATGGAAGATGATATATATTAGTAACTTTGCACATGGGAGATGGTCAATTCAAAACAAATATCTTTTAAACTACTTGAAAAATTCATGAAGCTAAGAGATTATCATCAAGAGCAAGCTCATGTGTTGTCGTTTCCATTGTTTAATCAAAGCATAAGTAAACTAAAAAAATAAATTACAAAAAAAAAAAAAAAATGAAGATGATCGATATTTTGGATAGTTCAGATGCGAATTTAGAATCCAAGAAGACGTTTGCAGGCTTTAAGGATTCCATTTTTCTTGTCGGTTTTCATGGATCTTGTCTTCATTGCAATAATATTGTTGTCGGCGTTGGTGGCGGCTCCTGCATCTTCATCATCATCATCATCAAAGGCTGCTGCAGGTTCGAGTTCAACACGTTGATGATCGTCATCGTATATCCTGCAGTACTTTTCGGAAACCGATGAAGATCTTCTCATTGAGAAAACCCTCTTCACAGCAGATTGTACCGACCCTGACGACGACAACGACGGCGGCGGCGGCGGCGGCCTTGTCCTTCTGCTGCTGCTTTGTCTTTCCAATCTAAACATGGGAGATGAATAATAATTAGCCGGAGCAACCGAGCACGTTCTCGTCAACTTCACAGCACCAACCATGTTACTCCCCGGACTAGCATCTCTTTCCTCCTCCTCCATTACTTTCGGAGGAGAATCACGGCGTTGGCTCTGGTTCTTGACTACTACTACTGATGATGATGATAATTCTTCTCTGCCTCCTTCATTGTATTCCGGTGATTGGAGACTGGTACTGCTATTTTCTATGGTAATTTCTTGTGTTTGAGGAGGATAAGAAGAAGAAGAAGACAGGAGATCTGAGAAATCCATGGATCTTGTTTTCTTGTTGGAAGGTCTCATCTTGGAATATCCACTCATTTTTCTTTCACCTTCTTCTTCTGCTTCTTCTTATTATATATAATCTTTGGCCAGAGTGATCACACAAAGAGGTGGAAAATGAACTCTCAGATATATATATATATATATCCTCAGTACAGAGCTTGATATATGTATATATATATATATCTTTAATTGTATGTATATATGAGCAAAGACAAATATGAACTCTCGAGAGAAAGAGGAAGAGAGAGAGAGAGAGATGGGACAAAATTTATGTAAAAACTTAAACATGTGTGAGAAGATGAGATGGGAGTGTTCACATTAAAGTGACAGAGTATTTTTAAAATAAATAGTGGAGCAGAAATTTTTTTCCCCCTCTCCAACAATAGGAGTTAGTGGTTTTGGTGGGATTCCAAACATTTTCGAGATATCCAAAAAAAAAAAAAAAAAAATTCCTACTTATTACATTTAAAATTTTAATTTTTGGATTAGAATTTTTTTTTTGAGATTACTCATTTTTTTCAAAAAGAATTGAATAGATTGCAAAAAACAAGGAGTAAAATGTGAACAAGTTAAGAAGTTGTCTCGTAAATAGGGGACAAAAATAATATATTTTTTCTTAGTATAATAATGATATTACTATTTGAGTTATATATATATTTATTGAATATTTATAGTAAGTAAGTAAATTATTTATTTTTTTTTTTTTGCCAACTCACCATACATGAATAGTGTCAGTGATGTCTAAACAAGTACAACTCATTTTTTTTTGAGTTTGAGTGAAATTTTGAAAAATAATTCCAGTCAAAATACAACCTAATATATTTAAATTTTTAAATGATAAATTAATTACATTTGTAATTTTTATTATTTTAGACAAAGAAATAGTTTAAGTAAAAATAATAAATGTTTGAAAGTCATTGTATTTGTACATTTACTTAAATCATTTTTCGTCAAAAATAATTAAAATTATAAAATTTAATTTATTTAAGGCATAAAAAATTAAAATAAATATTTATGACTAAATATATCTAACTTTAGATATTTATAGCTATATTTACCACTCTTTCTTCAAATATATTTATTAAGGTTGTTTTTGAATTGGAATTTTTTTTCAAAATTTCACTCAAACTCAAAAAAAAATAGTTGTACTTGTTTGGACACCAATATGACTTGTTACTGTTCATGACAAAAAAAATGAATAAAAAATTCACTCACTTACTATAAATATTCAATATATATATAAATATATAATTCAAATAAAAAAATCATCATTACACTAATAAAATATATTATTTTTATCTCTCACTTACTATACAATATCTTACATTGGCCCACCTTACTCCTTGTTATTCGCAATCAACTCAATTCTTTTTTAAAAAAAATGACACCATAATATTTTTATAATTAATATTCTTTTTTTTTTTAAAAAAAATGTAATTAATATTTTATAATTCATAATTATTATTATTCTTATTAAAAAATTTTATTTTTTATTTTTTAATTTTTTGATCAAAAAATCTAACTAAAAAAAAAAAAAAAAATTATCTCTCTACCAGAAAGATGGTGAAGAGAGATCGAGATGGACAACTTGGGACTTCTTAGTACTGACATCATTTATTTATATATATATATATATATATATTTTTTAATTTTAACATCATAATTTTTCAAATGAAATTATTATCATCAAATAAAAACTGTTTATCATTTTTTTAAAAAATAAAATAAAATAGTATTAAAAAAAAAAAAAAATTAAGGACTTAAATTTAAAATCTAATAAAATATAAATTAAATCTATTTTGAAAATTATAATCATAAAATATAATTATCTAATTATATAGAATAAGTCAAATAAAAAAATTATATTAAAAACGTTGATTAGATTTTTTTTTTATATATAAATAAAAAACAATTGTTATTAAAGAATTTATAAAAAAATATTAAAAATATAATTTTTTTTATACTTTTTGCCTATTATTACACTAATATTTTTTTCTAATAAAATCTCTTCAACACTATCAAATTATTGAAAAAAATAGTAAAAAAAGAATAATTTTATTGGTAAAAAAGGCCAAATTAATAAATTTTCTAAAATACTTTCCTCAATAAAGGGGAAAAAGAAAAATAAATAATAAAAAATGATAAAGGCGTTCATACTAATTGTGTATGTGAATTTATAAAAAATTTTTAATTATTTTTTTTGAGGCAATATAAAATTATTAATTAAAATTTTATTTTACTTTTAATATAATAAAAAAATATAATTTATTTTAGTAAAAATATCATTCAATTAATAATAATTTTATGGAAAATTTGCCGATTTAGTTTTGTAATTATTTATATTTCTCTGACAAGATCTTATAACTTTTTCTTTACTTTAATTAGCCATGTATCAATTTTCGTTTACTAAAATTAGTCATTTTGGCCAAATTTTGGAAAATTATCCGATTTAGTCCCTTAACTATTTACGTTTCTTCGAATTGGTCCTATAACTTTAATTTTATCCAAAAATTGATACTTTATTTATTTTCTATTTCCCAAATTGGTCCTCCCAACCAAAATTGACTAAAATTTGATCACTTTACCGGCATATTCATTAAATTAAAAAGGTATTTTAGTCATTTTATATTAGAAAAACAATAAAAACATAAAATAAATATAATATTTTACCCAAAATACTCACTTTTTTAAGAAAAGGGAAGGAGATGTGAATAAATTTAATATATCTATTCAATTTTTTCTTTTTTTTTTTCTAACGTGAAATGATCAAAATATCCTTTTTAATTTAATGGATATGCCGGTAAAGTGATTAAATTTTGGTCAATTTTGGTTGGGAGGACCAATTTGGGAAACAAAAAATAGATAAAGGATCAATTTGGATAAAATTAAAATTATAGGATCAATTCGGGGAAACGTAAATAGTTAAGGGACTAAAACGGATAATTTTTCGCCAAATTTTTTCAAATTTTTTGGTGCTCAGCTGATACGGACAAAAATTGAGGGGCATTTTCGATAGTTTAAATTCTAAAAAACGTGAGAAATGAAATTGAGAGAAAATTTTCACTCCTCCAGTTGTAGGGCTTCTTCTTTGAGTGAAAAATTAAAATTTCGACTGCAAATTTGAGCAAATTTTTGACTACAAATTTGGATAAAATTAATTTGCAGTCAAAAATTTCTCTAAATTTACAATCAAAATTTTGTTTTTTCATTAAAAGAAGAAGCCTTACAATTAGAAGAGTGAAAAATTTACTTCAATTTTATTTTTCACATTTTTTAGAACTAAAACTACCGAAAATGCCCCTCAATTTTTGTCCACGTCGGTTGAGCACCGGAACAACGGGCAAAACTTTGGTCGGAATGACTAATTTTTGTAAATGAAAATTGTTATGGGACTAATTAAAGTAAGAAAAAAGTTATATGATCTTGTCAAAAAAACATAAATAGTTATAGGACTAAATCAATAAATTTTTCTAATTTTATTTATAAATAATCATGAATTCGACTATGAAAAAAAAAAAAAATCTTAAAATTTAAAATTTATTTTTTTGTTAATATACCGAAATTGGATTAAACAATACAAATAATAAAATGATTCATCAAAAAAAAAAAAAAAAAAAAAAAAAAAAATAAAAAAATGTAAATATTTATACAAATTTGGTCCCAGCTGTCCCCCTGGTCCTGA
>JAXGGT010000054.1:3482012-3500403 GCA_035583425.1 Marsdenia floribunda | reverse complement strand
TAAGAAAAAATGAAAAGACAATCAAATCCAGAAAGTTAAAGAAAACAACAATAATGCCATCAAGAAAAAAAATTGCTTCTAGAAGTAAGACATGTAATCTTATATATAATAGATATATATATATATATATATATATGTATTTTCTAATAAAGATGAATTAAGATGGATTTTCTACTGTAATTTACCTTTTTAACGTGATGCAAATAATTAAATTTTTTTGGAAGATTCTTTTAAATGGATAATTCCTCAAAAAAAATTTAATTAAGTCTTCATCTCTTTCCTGTAAGACAAAGCTTAAAAGGTGGAAGATTTTAAAGCTTCTCTAATACTTAAGTTAGCAAAAGATAAAAGAGTTAAAAAAAAAAAAAAAAAAAATTAAAGTTTGAGAGTCAAAGTCAATATCAACGAGTTTAGGGATCTTCCATCCTTTGGACTTTATTTTGCATGAAAGAAAGTCTAAAAAGGTATCATTGTTTGGAAGAATCTTTCAAGAAGATTCAATTATCTGCATCATAACACATAATTGAGAGAGAATAATTTAAATTTATTTGATTTAGTCATGCTTATTAATTTTTCATGGATTTTTTTTTAAAAAAAAAATCATATATATATATATATATATATATTTTTAAAAATAAATTAAATTAAGACTTTACAATAAATTTTAATCTTTTTTCTAATAAGTTTTAACATATCCAATCAAATTAGAACAAATATGAATTGATTATAAGCTTTAACTTGATCATAAATTATCCAAAATATGATAAAAAAGACTAAAAATATCACCTAAAAATAATATAGTGATTAAAAAAAATCAAAAATGATAAAAAATTAATAAAATAAAATAGAAACTAAACTGATTAATTTTTTTTTTATTTTCTTTCTTAAATTTATCATTTTAAAATATATTTTAATCATTTATTAATGATTCACATATCATCATATAATAACTTTTATGGTAATTTTTAATAGAGTGAATTATTAAAGATAATATATATATATATATAAAGAAAAAGAAAAATAGGAAATCTAAACCTATAGAAAGTATGAAAAGACGAATTTACCCATAACAATCCAATATAAATGGGACTGCAGTGTTAAGTATTTTACTGGGAATTTACCACTAAAGGTGTTTGATTTGATATGTTTTTGTTGTAATGATTAAAGTATTATTTAGAAAAAAAACTACATTAATATTCTTTGATGCCTTAAACATATTGTTTAGTTTTTGTTTTTCGTCTTTTGTTTTTTATTATTTATTTATTCATTTAAAAAAAAAAAAAATTATGAAACCATGAAAATTTTCAAGAGTAGACAAATGAATTACTTTGCTCCCATCGTCCAGCGTTTTCTTTCTCTTAAAAAATTGCATTTAATTAATGGTGCATGCATAATGATGACATCTAATTAAATACTCCATTTATTTTTCTTCTGTTTTTTTTTTTTTTTTACAAATAAATTAATCTCTTATCGTAATTTTAATTATTCAAATCAATCTTTATAATCAATAATTAACAAATTTTAATTAAAATTTATGTATTTATTGTATACATAATTATTTTTAAGGGACAAAATAACAATTTCATTTCTATTTTATGTTTTTTTTAATCATTTAATTTGGAGCGACATTATCTCATATAATAAAATTTTAGAATTTTATAAAAGGAATTGAAGAAGTCTTAATAAATTTATGTTCCTTAACAATCTAACACTTTTTTGAATACTTATGTGCATCATACATACAAAATTTTTTATCAAAATTCGTCAAGTATTAACTAGAACAATCAATTTGAGCAATCAAAATTAAATTAAATAACACGTTAATTTATTTGACGCAAAAACTATTTAGAACTAACTCAGATAATCAAAATTTGTTAAGTAACTATATTAGACAAATATCCATAGTTAATAAATAATGATTGTGGAGTGCTCTCCTCTACAATGGAGGTTTTCTCTCAAGCTTGGCTTGAGGTTTTTGGTAATTACTTTAGTTTTGGTAAGTACGTGATTGCAGAGTGATTGGTGGATCTTGACGTTCGTTTGTCTCCACGGCTCTTTGCAACAGCGGTTGGTGGTGCACAACGGTTTTCTTCCCTGTCTTCCAGAAGGTTCGTCCTTTCAAGCTTGTTCGGCAATCCTGGTGTTGTCTACATAGTCAGTTCTGGTGTATGAACTTTGTGTGAGCTAGGAATGGACGAGTCTATTCTTCAGCGGCTTGAGAATGTTGAACTTGGTGAAGGGGAAACAGCATGTATGGCTCTGGATGAGGGTGACATTCGTGAGGGCCTTCATGAGGAGGCTCTTAGTGTTTTTGTTTACGTGCATGGTGGAAAATCCATCAATCTCGATGCTTTTAGGTGGCTATGGGTAAAGCATGGAATTGTGGTTCTTTTTCTATGCAAAAGCTTGATGACATGAAATACCAAGTTTACTTTGCATTACAAGGAACAGTGGATTTTGTGGTAAATAATGGGTCGTGGAATTTTGATAATACTCTCATCTTATATGCCCTAAAGGGCACTCAATGACCGAGGGAAGCATAATGTTGGCAAAAGAATTTTTTTGGATCTTGCTCACTGGTTTGCCCCTTTACTGTTACACGATGGAGGCTGGGCTTAAAATTGCACGATCTCTGCTGGATTGTGTTGAGTTCTAGCTTCGTGAAGACTAAATGAAAGGCTCTAAAATTCTATCAATTTAGGGCTTTGGTTGATCTCTATAAACCCCTCAAACGAATTTATAGAGTTTGAACCCCGGATGGTGATGTTGTGATGGGTTTGTTTAAGTATGAGAGGCTACCTACATATTGCTTTCAATGTGGCCTCATCGGCCATCGATATAGGGACTACCCAAAGGAGGGGGTGGCAAGGCAAGAGGTGAAGGACATGGCTTTTGGTCCTTGGCTGAGTGGCGTGGACAACCTGCACTCTGATCAAGTGTATGCAGTTAAAATTCCTCCCTCCTGTGCTCCACAAGCGGAGGATGTTACCCCTAAAGATGTGGCTACTGGTCCATCTCCAATTCCACATAATCTGGAGTCCTCATCGGTGGTACCAGCTGGAACAGACAACCCTTTGCCAGCCTTGGTCCCGAGCAGTTCGCATGTTGGCACAATTGTCGTTCATGACAGTGGTAAGCACCTCACACCACTCAAGTGTCATTCCATGGAGGGTTCGTCGATGGTTACTCAGGCTAGGGTTTCATTGGCAGCCAAGAAATCAAAGACTTCAGCGGCGGAGACTAATAGGCAGTCCCACCAATCGCAATGATTTAACTAAGTTGGAATTGTCGGGGATTGGGGTCTCCTCTGGCAATTCATGAGCTGAAGACCCTCGTTCGTTCTCAGCAACCTTCTCTTTTATTTCTTATGGAAACTAAGCTTCTTTCTTGTAATATGTTACGTTTAAAATGTTCTTTGGGATTCTCTAATGGTGTGGTAGTGGATAGGATTGGTTTGGGGAGAGGTCTAGCTATGTTATGGACTGATGAAATGGATGTTCAATTGCTTTCTTACTCTCCTGGCCATATTAATGTTTAGCTTCGTCATGGTTTGTATAATGACCTCATGTATATATCTGGTTTTTATGGGCATTGGAATGCCTCACAATGTCCACATTCTTGGACATTGTTGAGACGTCTTGGGCAACATAGGAACACCCCATGGTGTGTCTTTGGTGACTTCAATGAAGTTCTTTTTCCTCATGAGACAACAAGCATCCATGGTAGGCATCGTTTCTTGATGAATAATTTCTGTGAGGTTATTCAAGATCTACGGTTGAAGGAGATTTCAATGCATGGAGGGTGCTTTACTTGGTGGAATGGACGGATGGGAGTAGCCTCTACGAGGTCCAAACTGGATCGTGCTTTGGGAATTGCCATTTTCAGCATCTTTTTCCATCCAGCTTTGTTCAGCCTCTTCCCATAGTATCCTATGATCATCATGCCCTCAAAGTTCACATTTGTGCTCACCCGCCTATGCACAATCTCTCACACCAAAGGCCTCTCCGTTTGGAACCTCGGTAGCTTTGAGAGGTTGAATACCAAAATATAATCAAGGAGAGTTGGCGGGGGGATGTGCTTTCTTCTCCAGCTGGAGTCCTTGATGAATTGGAGGGGCTAAAAATTCGTTTGTATCAATGGAGCACTAAGAAGTATGGATTTCTACCTAAAAGTATCAAAGTTGCCCGGGGTTTGCTCACTAAATTGGAAGCTGAGAGTGCTTCGGATGATTGCATCAAGGCTGCCCACCTTGAACTTTAGCAACTTCTAGACGCAGAAAATGAGTACTAGAGGCAATGATCTCGATCCAATTGGCTTAGGAATGGTGACCAGAATACAACTTACTTCCATCACCATGCTAGCCACCGTAAGCAACGCAACACCATCTCACGGATTCGAGATGATCACGGTATGTTTGTTTCTGACCAAAAGGATATCTCTAAGATTGCCATGACTTATTTTTCCAAGCTTTTTGAAAGTGTGAATGCAGCAATTGATTATGATGATTGCTTTGGTAATGTTTCATTTTGCACACTGAATGAGGCTGCTCATGGGGATTTAAATAGACCTTTTACGGAGATGGAAATTGTGGCCGCCTTGAAATCCATGCCTTCCACAAAGGCCTTGGGGCCGGACGGATACCATGCTTTGTTCTTTCAGAAGCATTGGGATACTATTGGGCCTACAGTATCCAAACTCATTCTTGGCTATTTGAATGATGGCAATCCTATGTATGATTTAAATTCCGCCTTCATCACTTTGATTCCGAAAATGAAAGATCCTATCTCCATGGTTGATTTTCGTCCTATCAGTTTATGTAATGTCTTATATAAGTTAATTTCCAAGGTGATTGTGTGCAGATTCAAAAAGTATCTTCCTTATCTTATTGATGAGACACAGAGCGCTTTTGTTGGTGGTAAACTGATTACGGACAATATCATCATTGCTACTGAAGTGTACCATTGGTTGACATCTAAACATACAGCCATGCCCTCTGATGCCTTCAATCTCAAAATTGACATGACCAAGACCTATGATAGAGTGGAATGGCCATATCTAAATTGGGTAATGTCTAAGATGAATTTTCCTCAGAGGATGATGGAGCTCATAATGTGTTGTGTCACTTCAGTTCGCTTTCAGATTTTGATGAATGGTGAACCATCTACCTCTTTTGCCCCCACTCCAGGTATAGGCCAAGGTGATCCGCTTTCCCCTTACCTTTTCTTGTTATGTGTGGAATGGTTGTCTCAATTAATTCGTGCATCTGTGAATCTAGGGCACTGGAAGTGTATCCAAATGGGACGAGGGGGTCCGCACCTCTCTCATTTGTTTTTTGCAGATGATTGCTTGTTGCTTATCCAGGATTTGGACTCCTCTGTGATGGCCCTTACCACTACACTGTCTACTTATGAGAAAGTCTTGGGGCAAAAGGTGAATGTGCTGAAATCTTCTTTGTTCCCCTCCTTCCTGCCAAGCTAGTACCATCCAACAACTAGGTATGCGCATATGCAATGGAGAGGGGTTTTATTTAGGGTTACCTTTCTTGATTGGTAGGTCTAAAGCCAAGATATTCTCATATTTAAAGGATCGAGTTTGGAAGAAAACATATGGTGGAAGGAGAAATTATTATCTAAGGGAGGCAAGGAAGTTCTCATTAAATTAGTATTGCCAGCCATACCTGCCTATGCTATGTCTGTTTATCATCTTCTGGTCTCTTTATGCAATGATATTCGATCCATGGTCTGTAGGTTTTGGTGGGGTTCGCATGATACGGGTGGAGGGACAGCTTGGTTGTCGTGAGATAAATTATGCAAACCTAAGCGAGAGGGTGGACTTGGTTTCAAACAACCTGATTTGTTCAACCAAGCTACGCTTGCTAAACAAGGATGGAGATTGATCCAATTTTCTTCTTTGTTGGTTTCACAAGTGTTAAAGTCCAAGTACTTTCCGACGACTGAATTTTATCATGCTCCAAGAGGAAGTGGAAGTTCCTATGTATGGCAATCTATTCTATATGGCAGGGATTTGTCGACAAAAGGAATTCGATGGTGTATTGGTGATGGCAGCAACATTAGGCTTTCTTAGATCCATGGCTGCCCATGGCTCCTTTTAAATTAACTACACCCCATTGTGTTTCTTACATGAGCAGGTCACTATTTCAGATCTCATACACCAAGGAATTGGCGCTTGGATCTCTTGAAGGTTCTCTTTTGCCCTCGAGATATCGAGCTTGTACTTACCATTCCTATCTCTCCGCATGGAGGATAGGATAGGTGGATTTGGCATCATACTCCCACAGGTAGATTCTCAGTGTCTTCAGCTTACAAGACGGCTACCCAATATCTTCATCAACCATCCATGGCTGGTACATCCTCTCCACAGGACGCTGGATGGGGACTGATGTAGGGCAGTCAGTTGCCACCTAAAATTTAACATTTTGTGTGGAGGCATTGCAATAATTCTTTGGCGACAGGAGAGAACTTGAGGCGCCGAAATATTCTCACTAGTGGTGCCTATCCTTTTTGTCAAGCAACATTGGAGAGTGATACACATCTATTCCTTGAATGCTCATTTGCAATGGTCCTATCTTGGGTTTTCTCTGCCCACTTGTGTTGCTAAAGTGCATTCATGGCTCCATCTCTTCCAACTGATCAAAGAGAGCGTCCTACCGGATGAAATATGCTTGGAGAAAATTTTCATCAGTCTCTGGTCTGCTTGGAACAACAGGAACGCTTGGCTCTTCCAGCACAAGTCTTCTCCGATTCTAGCAATGGTTAGTAGATCCTTGGAGTTCTTGACTCTTTTTCAAGACATTTGGTACCCTTCTTCAGCTTCCCCCTAACAAGCGCAACCTTGTGACATCAAATGGCAGCCTCCAGATGAAGGTTGGATCAAGTTGAATGTGGATGCCTCCTTCTGCCAAGGTCTAACCGGATATAGCTATGTTCTCCGTGATCATCAGGACAAAGTTTTAGTCTCCGGAGCTGGTCCTCTGGAAGGGATGATTTCAGCATTCCACGATGAAGCTACCGCTCTTTGGAAGGGCATTACTAAGTGTCAAGAGCTGTATCATTACGCGTTACTCATTGAAACGGACTGTCTTGCATTAGTGCGACAGCTACATGAAGAGGATGTTAATCTCTCCATATTTGGGCATTTGGTGGAAAATATTAAATTTCTTTGTTTTTCTTCTTTTGTTTCTAAACTTTTTTACATTCCTAGAGCTGCTAATCTTTGTGCTCATAGATTGGCTTCGCTTGGTTTATCGCTTCCCTCTGAGGTGTCTTGGTTGCACTCCTCTCATCCAGTTGTACTAAATGCCTTGCATCTTGACTGGCTTTCACTTCCTTCTTAATACATATGCTTCCCATTTTTTTTTTCAAAAAAAAAAATAAATAAATATGATTATAAGAGCTTCGACTTGGCATAATTAATGAACAATAATTGAGAGATTAGTGAATATATTCTAAATATTTAAGGTTTTTATATGTTTAGTCTTAAAAATTTTATTTTGATATTTTAGATCCTAAAAAAATTTTAAATTTTAGTAATTATGGTCTTTTTCAAAAAAAAAATAAAGGAATGTATGAACACACTGATTTTTGGATATTTATATATATTTTTTTATTTAGATATTTTTTGTCTTAAAGAACTAAAACTATTAAAATATAATTTATTTGAAATTTAAAATATCAAAACAAAATATTTAGGACACATATAAATGTCACGCCCCAGAATCGAGGCGCGATACGACCATACCCTCAAGGTTTCCCCTAAGAGCACAGAGTCTTTTACACAACTTAATAAAAAATTTAGCTCCAAGTATAGAACGAAAGAAATCTAAATCTCCAATACAAGAGATATATCCAAAAACAATTCCAAAAACGATATCATCTTCCAAAGAAATTCTAAAATAGAGTTAGGGGTACCATCCCAAATTGAAAACATAAACAATCTCCAAAAAGGATAATTATGTAACTCAAAATAATATATAATCTTGTAATGAGAATCGAGTTCCCCTCTTATTCTTATCAGTATTTGCAAAAAGTAGAAATAAAGAGGAGTAAGTTAGAAACCTAGTGAATAAACAGAATATTCAATATGATTGTTTTCCAAAACATTAAAAATCAGTAATGAAAAAGAATGATTTCAAAATATTGAAAATAAATGATTTCAAAATATCAATCAATTAATCAAAACATTCTTCCCAATGAATTTAACAAATGGACACAAAATATCACAAATTTAAATTCAAATTCTTTTAGGTAGGCTCAAGCAAGTTTAGGTACTTGTTGTTTTAACCGAATTCGGCCTTAGTTATACTCTCGTCAAGACGGTCAGAACTTATCAAAGAATTTACAAGAAACGAAAATTAAGAATTCAAAACTCAATCTGATAGAACAAAGAAGACCAAGAATTCAAAGAATTTTATCAAGTAAACGAGATGCGAAGAAAATCAAATATCTCATTTACTTACCTCTTATGATTTGAAGAAATAAGAATATCAAAACAAATCAATTCGATTGGAGAGAAACAAAAACAAAAATGTATCGAGAAATAGAAAATTGAAATATTCTATTTACTCACCTCTACGATCGATCTCCAATCAAAGTCTGATATCCCACCTATTTGATCTCAAAATTCCAACCTAATTAAATCATAAATCAATTTAGGTTCTCTCTAATGACCATATTGAAACCTAAAGGAAACAGAAGATTGACTTATCTTATTGATTTTCTTCAATCGAATTTTCTGACTCTTTTAACAAATTCGTCTCTTAAATAGATAACTACATGATTTATCTTGAAAAAAAAAAAGATAATTATAAAATATTAAAACTCTCCTTATCATATCAAATAACTTATTAAATCTTAAGACCTAATATCAGTAGGACTTCTTATTAGATCAAATAACTTATTGATAAATACCAATGATTACGTAATCCATAAGCCTTAATAATTAATAAGTCATAAATTCTTTAATTACCCTTAACTTGGGTTTGGGTATTACAATAAAAATCTTAAATATTTGACTTAATCATCCTAAACAAATATTTTGAGTTTACATTTATTGACTTTTATTTTTATTTAACGAGTAATTGTGTTTATATTTATCTATAATTTATCTTACTATGATATATTTATAAGGTTGTTATTTTCGGATTAATTTTTCAGAATTAAATTTCATTACATGAAAGCCAATCACGATGAAGTGAGGCAAAAATAGACGAATGAAAAGAATCTCTTCATACAACATAAATATATAAAATTAATAAAATAGAACTAAAATAACTAATTTTCTAAACTAATTTTATAAACATAGAAAGTTTGCATAAACATTTTAAAGTTTTATAACATTTATGGTTTTCCTCTGATAATTGAATTTGCCAAATCAACTGTCATCCAATTCTACACAAAACAATTTTTATCCATTCTCAAATTCAAAAAACATATAATTCATTTACTTGCTAAATATTTCTTCCATTCCTTTATTTTTACATTCAAATTCTAAAATTTATTTTTTTATTATTAAAATATTTATAAAAAAAAAATAATTCATATTTTTGAAAAAAATTAAAATACTTAATGTTTAGAAATTTTTTTTTGAAAAATAAATTTAATCTTGTTTTTCAACCGATGTTGATCAGGTGTGTAATATTTATACATTAATTGGGGCATGTGGAGAGTAATCACATTGTTAGTAACAATGACAGAAGGACAATGAACCATAGAAATAGTACAATTACCCAATTTAAAGCAGTAGTAATAGCGCTATTAATTCAAAAACGATGTAATAATGTTAGTTTAGATCAATTTTATATAGATATTATTTTATATTGTATTTTTATCTTTTAAATATTAATTTTAAAATAAATAAATAAAATTATTATCTTATATATATATATATAAAATTAAAATGTGTTAAATCTTCTTTTGAGAAATGCTTTTTTTTAGAAAGGAATACTTTGATATATATGTATATATACACAAATAATTAAACATTAACTTTTAATTATAAAAATAATTACTCAAGATAGATTAACTTAGAAGTCTAAAAGTAATAAATTCGAGTATTTAAAAAAATATTAAATTTTTTTTTTTAAAAAAAATTATAAAATAGTTATATATATTTATTAGTAGTAACATAGGTCTTTTTGACCAGATATTTAGATACTTACACTAAATTAACATAGATTTTTACATTTTAAGTAAATGCAAAATTGAAAGCATAGTGAAAAAATAATAGTTTTTCTGCTTAAACATTTATTTATTTACAACGAAAAATTGGTGAATTTGGTCTCCAATCTTTTTATCATTGGTGTGATTGGTCACTATTCTTTATTTTTTATTTAGTATGTCCCTAATGTATAATAAGTTGGTGCGTTTAATTCATTTCTTCATAAAATCTATTGTTTAGGTAAAATCTATTGTTTAATTTATTAATTATTATTAAACAAAAAAATTAATTTTAATAATCAAAATTAAATAAATGATCAATTTATTCTTTTAAAAAATAATTAAAATCAACTCGAATAATGAAAAATTATTAAAGAACTAAAATCGAACAATTATTTATGATTAATAAATAGTAACTATAAAATAATAATTAATTAAAAATATTAATATATATGTAGACAACAAAAATTTGTAGAAGTAATTTAAGATAATTAAGTAATAGATAAAATTTCACCTAATTAATTATTTATAAATTACTCTTCATTTACTGTGACGAATGATATGTTGACACGTGGCAATGTGACAAAGACCAACCAATTAGAATTGAAGGAGTGTCTCGGCCAATCGAAAGGCGCCACATCACCGCAAGATGCTCTCTTCTTGCCATCCCTTCCTCTCTATAAATAGAAGAGGAAGAGAGCTTCAAAGAACACACAAGAGTCTTGGAGATAGAGAAGCTCAGTCATATCAGATCCTTCATTTTCCAAGTCCAATCCATCTTCAAGATTAAGTCTCAAAGACCCTGAAAGTCATATCAAATTCATTCCAAGATCATGTCCAAAGACCCTCGGAGAAATCAAACTAAACATCGAGATCAATCCCAACGGCCCTCGAAGACAGATCCATTCTAAGATCAAGTCAGAAGACCCTTGGAAGGATAGATCCAATATCAATATCTTTAAATGAATCGAAATCAAGCCCAAAGAGCCTTCAAATCCATTGACGGAAAGAATCAGCGGATTAGATAGAGATTGTACCCACATATTTAAATTAATGAAATACATATTTCAAAATTAATTTTGTATTTGCATTATTTTTAATTTAATTTTTGCAGACATGAAATCGCCATCTACAATTCTGGAACGCCTGGTGGGACAATCTCTATCGCTCATCTCTATTCCGTCAAAGTCTCATCAATGGAGTTAAAAAATAAAGGCATCAATAAAGCTACTTCAAAGAGTGTTACTTCATATGTGAGCACTGGAGTTTTGATGTTTGAAACAAATGTTGAGCCCCCCACTCAAGAAAAAAGGGGCACATTTTCATTATCGTATCAAGGATATGATTTGGCAAAATCAAAATGCATGAATCTTGTTTTAGACTCTATAGATGTTGTTCAACGAAATCTTATGCATAATCCTGGTGATCATGAAGATTTTTTGTGGAAGTTCATCAGTCATGTCCGTGATGATGGTGGAAGCTACAACAATTGAAGAACAATTGGCGAATTTGACCAAGCTCGTGGAAGATCTTGTGAAACGATCTGCACAACAAGATCTCATAATCGCCCAATTGATGAGTGAAAATAGTAAGTCCAATCAAACTACACAAAGATGTGTTGAGGATGCACGGAAAGATGTTGCCTTCAAGTAAGGAGAAGAGTCTGATGATTCCAATGTAGTCAAAGTTGTTGAAAGATAATCTCAAATGGTTGATGAATCCAAAACAATCCAACAAGAACAAACAATTCATGTTTCTGCCAATGGAATCATTTCAACAAGTGAAATGAAGAACTTTATCGAAGGTATGTTAAATGATAAAAGTGCAAGAAATTCAAGATCCTCCTTTGCATATTCAAAGCCATATTCAAGGAGAATTGAAAGTCCGAAGATACTTGTAGGCTATCTTCCTCCAAAATTGCAACAGTTTGATGGCAGAGGTAATTCCAAGCAACACATTACCCATTTTGTGGAAAAATGTAACAATGCTGGTACAAATGGAAATCTTCTAGTCAAATAATTTTTTCGCTCCCTCAAAGATAGCGCGTTAGATTGGTGTACTGATTTTCTACCCAAATCAATCAACAGTTGGAATCAACTTTAAGTTGAATTCCTGAATCGTTTCTACAGCACTCATCGAATAGTAAGTATGATTGAGTTAGGTCATACAAAGTAGTAGGAGGATGAAGCAGTTATTGATTATATCAATTGATGGCGGAGTCTGAATCTAAATTGCAGAGATCGATTATGTGAGAAGTCTACTATCTCCAAGGAATGCAAGGAATGCATTGGAATCTCCAATACATTTTGAAAGGTATTCAACCCAAAACATTTGAGAAATTAGCTATGCATGGACGAGATATGGAGTTAAACATTATTGCCAATCAGACACTTGAAATTGATGTTGAACAGAAAGAATATCAATGTGGAAGTAATATTTCTTTGGAATCTGAAGAGAAGAGTCAGTTTCAAACACTGATGATGCTTTAATTCAAAACTGCAAGTTCCTCCTTGATGCACGAGGCTAAACTGCATGTTACTCCTTGATAAGAGTATAAACTATCTGAATAAAATATCTCCTAGGAAGTAATCATTGATTAGTAAAAAAGAAAATAATTAAAAAAAAATAAATTTAAAGTTTTTGCATGTTGAATGAAGGCTCCTTGACACAAGCATAAATTGTCTACATGATGATAAAAGCTCCATGGCACGAGTATAAACTGTTTGCAACATGATGATGAAAACTCCTTGACATGAGCATAAACTATCTACGTGATGATGAAGGCTCCTTCACACGAGTATAAACTGTCTATATGATGATAAAGGCTCCTTGATACAAGTATAAACTGTCTATATGATGATGAAGACTCTTTGACATGAGTGTAAACTGTCTGCATGCATGATGATAAAAGCTCCTTGGCACGAGTATAAATTATTTGGAATATGATATGAAAGCTCCTTGAGAAAGAGTAAACTGTCTACATGATGATGAAGACATTTCTCATAGACACGAGTATAAACAGTCTATATATTGAAGATAAATGCTCCTTGACATGAGGATAAATTGTCTGCATATTCAAATGAATGCTCCTTGACACGAGTATAAACTATCTACATCATGATGAAGGCTCTTTGACACGAGTGTAAATTGTCTGCATATGCAAATGAATGCTCCTTGACGCATGAACTAAAATTGCATGTTACTCCTTTGATGTCCTTTGATGTATGAATTTAAACTGCACATTTGAACTATATTTGACTTGATTCCCCTATGAGATATGTAGGAAGCTTAGAACAAGATTCTAAGTTCAGTCTTAACATAAAAAAAAAGAAGAGAGAAATAAATGAAAAAGAGGATTAACAATGAGGAACGAATGGGCACAAAGCCAATTTTGAGTTCACACATTCGGTAATCATCAAAGTTACAGAAGAAGGTGATTAATTTCTCCAAATAAATGCTGCCAAAGTCGTTAAAGATATTGATTTTCCCAACAAGATCATTGATGAGGTGGATGATTACTTTAAGTTTACGTTTTCCAAGGTTGATACCTATGTCAAGTTGATAATTGAGAGAAAATCTTAGTCTGGCAGTCAAATCATTTTGGACGATCGGGTAGTCAATATGTCTCTGATTTGATTGAATTTTGGACATCAAGTATAAGACACATCTTTCTTCAATATGAACGGTGAGATCAGATTTCAACAGTCAGATCTTGAGATATGATTTTCGCACCAGGAGCTATCCTGAAGGTTCTTTTCAGTCCTGTAGTTTCATTCTTTCTTCCTTATTAACCACTACCACCAAGTATTCATCCACCAATTCTTTGACAGATTTTAAAAACAAGGGATGAAAATTAGAACCCCAATTAGAGACGAAAATTTTAATCAAAACCCATTTGTCATCTTCACTCATTTGAGTCCATCTCTTCTTCACTTCCTCAGCCGGCACGCCCAAGTAATTTCAAAGCTCCTTGAATAGAAGCTCCCTGTTCTTGGTCAGGGCTTTCTCTCTTTGCACCATTTGGGCGTTTATTTTTCAAACCTCTATGGCCAACTTCGAGGCCAGTTGAGAATCGCTAAGGTTGCTTTTATTGCGACATGATATTGGAATTTGAAGCCTCGATGATACCGCGATGAGATGGATTGTTCAAGGATTGGGATTGGTTAGAAACCTCGAGAAACATGGGATGGGTTTTGGAAAAAAAAAGGGATGAATTCTGAGGGCCATTTGTTTTGAGTAGAGGTTGGGGATAAAGATGATTCATAGGGTGCATTTACAACAAGAACCCTAATTGAGGTGAAGAGGGAAAGACCAACAAATTGATGATGATTTTTTTTTTTTTTTTTTTTTTTTGAGGGAGGGGATAGATTACCGAAAATATTTCTCAAAAAGTTGGTATGTATTGGTCACGTGATTGGATCTGTTGAAAAATGGAAGAAATTTCGTCAGAAAGACCAACTTCAAAATACGTAAATAGTTATAAGTTTAAGTTCATAATTTTTAAAGATTTAAGACCAAATTTCAGAAATGTAAATAGTTACAAGACCAAACCAAAGAATTTTCCTTGTCATTATTATAATCAAAAGTTAAATAAATAGGGTTATAAGTACAATATTCATTAAGAAAAAATTGCTTCTTTTGTAATTACACTTATCATTTTCACATATTGTGATTTTAAAAACTTTTTTTTTTTTTTTTTTTGGTTTTCTATCCTTCTTATATAATTATTACTTTAACCTTTTCTTTTCATCTAATTTTCTTAAAATATTCATTAAAAGTTGTTTTATGTAGAAAAATATTTTATTTTTCATCTCTAAAATTATTAATTTTATACATTTTGATTTTTTTTTTTAATCTTATCCGTATAATTATTTGTTAAATTACATTCTTTCCGAAAATTTATTAATTTTTTTTAATTAATTAACTTTTCTTGTCAGTATAGAGGTGCTAGTATATATGTGTATATATATAAAAGACAAAGATTTTTCTATATTCTACTTGAGATGATCATTCCCCCAAAACCAAAATAGGGGAAGGGAACACAAGATCTTCCAAGGGCACTCTTTTAAAACATTGTTTAAGACACCAACAAAATTAAAACACATGTAAATTTAATTAACATTAAACAATAATGTCGTTAACTTCCACTAAATCAATATTTATAAGTTTTTTAAAAAATAAAAAATTAAAATCGTATTAAAAAATTATAAAAACATAAAAAAAAAATTCTCATACTTTTAAATGCAAATGAATAAAATACTAACCATATTATATATTTTCTTGATTTATATAATATACATAATTATAACAATTATAGTAATTATTGATCATTCTTATACTTTATGTTTTATTTTACAAAATTTATTTACTAATTTATATTAAAACTTTAACTAAAAAAGAATAAAATTTTTTATGAAAATATACGGTGAAAAATCTCGTTAAGATTTCCATCCCCGATAGAGACAGAATGTAATAGTTATTATTCATAATGGAGATGGGAACCAGAAATACATGCGGGAATCGAGAATGGAATGGTAAAGGAGTCCACACAAGTCCCTAACCTTGTTGCCATCCCTAATTATTAGCTTTGACCAATATCTTTTAATATTATTTTTCTTTTTTAAAAAAAATTCAATATTTGCATCTAGTTTTGAAAGTAAATTGAGAAATTAGTGGATATAGTCTCAAAGATTTAAGATTTTTATATGTTTAGTACTAAATATTTTATTTTGATATTTTATATATTAAAAAAGGGCAAAAAAATCCCAATAATACCTTAACTTTATAAAAATTCAACTTTAGCACTTGAACTTTTTTTTGTTCAGTTTTGACACTCAAACTCTTTTTTTGTGCAAATTTTACACTTTCGTCAATAATTTCTATTAACATATGTTAGTGTGACTTTTTAAGGATATTTTTGTAAATGTTGACTTTTTAAACTTTTAATAGGATTTAATCATAATAACTATAAAATTTTAAAAACTATTATGCAATTTATTTTAGGGTTTTCGTTTCTTCTTCTTCTTCTTCTTGATGTTCTTGCAGTCGCCGCTATTACTCATACCATCATCGCCCTTGCTCACCCCACCGCCGCCGCTATCGCTTTTCACTCTACCGCTGCCGCTACTGCTGCTCACCGCAACCGCCACGTGGGCTCTGTGGTAAAGGATAAATTCGCGGTTGTCGTTAAACCGACCAAGATTAATTTAAAAACTAGAAAGTAATATAGTGCTCACCAGGTCATCTCCTAAGGAAGCCTTAATCGTTAAATTAAACTAAAGAATTCATCAATTCTCAATTAAAGTAGAAAAAGGGGGTTTTTAGAGTTTAAAGAAAATTTAAAAGCAAATATACAAGATGAAATAGAATGTAAATCAATAATGAGAAAAAATAATCAGCCTAGGGTTGATACTCCAATTTAATTCTTCCTCGTTCTTTGTAATATTTCTGAATTGATATTCTAATCCCTTGATTGAATTCTAATTTGGAATCCCAAATCAGATCCGATCACCTACTAACAACCTGTTAGAATTCGATTAAGTATTAATAGGTTGCCTAGACAATCGTCTAATCCAACATCTCTTACTTAATCTAAGACCCATGAACATCCAGGTAATCTATGAATCCATAAAAAATCCAGATTTGAAAGCAATTAAATAGAGATAGACGCATAAATTCAATTAACAATAGCCAATCAAATTCAAGTTCAATCTCAAAAACTCAATTAATATAAACATTCAATCCATAATCTCATATAATCAAATATAAAAATTAGAATTACAACCCAATATCAATGACGTTCTGGAACTCTAAATTTCCCTGGAAGTATCTTTCCCTAGACCGATTGCGAGGTGTTTAAGCTACCATCACAAAATCTTGTAATGCCTTCATGATTTCTTGAAAATCTCTCTCTGTAATCGCGATGAACAGTACCACGATAAACAGTACCGCGCCTCTTTTCTCTGATTTTCGAACTACCTCTCTAATCTAAATTTTTTCTTTTTAATCCACCTATGTAATCTTCTCTAGAGTTTTCTCTCTTTTTGGGTCTGCATAGGCCTCTCCAATATTAGCCCAAATCTGCTTGGATATTGGGCATGGACAAGCTGAAATATGAGGCCCATTCTAATTCTTCAATGTTATTTGGAGTTAGGCCTGGAATAAGATAAAAGCATAATTAAAGTCTTACAATTTAATATCAACCCATTAAAGTATAATAATCCAAATAACACATAAAAATCCTAAGAATTGTAGAACAAATGTATTAAATACTAAGTATAGAGGGTCCAAAATATATAAATCTATATGTTATCAAATCCCCCACACTTAGGTTTTTGCACTCCTGGGCAAAACAATAAAACCAGAGTCTACTGAACTTTAACACTCAAGATAATATCTCTTATTTCCATAAATCAGTCATGGAAATTTACTTGGCAAAGATGAATCATACAAGCAATGTTGATATAATTGCCTCATAGATCTCATCCAAACAAAATTCAAGAAAAATCTGATATTACTTAATCACATATTAACTTAAGCACATACTAGATCAACAAGAATTTTCTGAGTGTGTGTGTGATCCATTCTCAACTTATTATTTGGCTTTCGAGGACTAGTGCATGCAACTCAGTATAAAGATATTCAATCTTCCTTGGAAACATAATTGTTCTCACAATCACCATTCACTACCTTGATTCAGTATACCACTATTTATTCGCATAAATATAAAATCTTTTCCAAGAGGAAATTGTGCAATGCCTACTTAACTATAACATACTCTATTACCCATGTAACGAGTTCCAATCCGGTGACTCCCAAACCTCCATAACCTTAGGGCACCAGGCTTGTTGCCCTTCAAGACCAGTCCTCGAGTAACAAAGATTACGACGCAGACTAATTTCCTCTTTTTATTATTTTTTGATTTTTTTTGATTATATATATTCTTGTGGTACACTAAACAAGGCTCATGTCAAGTAACTGTGTAAGAAAATTATGAATTCCAAAGAGATTTTACAAAGATGACTTAATAATTTACACAGACATAGTCCACTAGACCAGCAACTTATCAATCATGGTTGTGTTCAAAAATTTTCAGAAAATTCAAATAATCTAGCTAGCAAAAGTTTCCGAGGATTGAGCACTTCAAACTTTTCAAGAATTTGCATGGTATTGATCAACTTATATCATAGGCATATCAACAATGTCAATTCAATCCA
>JAXGGT010000054.1:3463369-3477350 GCA_035583425.1 Marsdenia floribunda | reverse complement strand
GGTTTTTTTGTCATAAAGGACCAAACATACCAAATTATGTAATGTTTAGGACCAAATATAGTAAAAAATGTTTGGGACTAAAGTTACCAAAATGTCAAATGTTTAGGACTAGACTTGCCAATCTTCCATATATATATATATATATATTATTTATTCACATGTTTTACTTATTTTAAAAAATTAAATTTATTTATTAAAATTTAATATTTAATTATAAAAAATTTAACGAAAAGACATTACTAGATTAGTAAGAAAAAGAATGTGTGGAAATACGAATTTTGCCATGTAATTTTATTTCTTCAAAAAGTGGATGGTTATAGTCCGATATTATATAAGTGGCACATTTCGCATGACTATAAGCGCCACTATCAACAGCACCACCACCACCACCACTACTATTGGTGGCGGAAACGCATCTAATAAATCACCATTTTTTATCTCTTCTTATTCGTCGTTCAGATTCGGATTCCCTCTAGAAATTCGACATCCTCCAGCTTCATTCTCTCTAAATCGTTCATCTCTTAGCTGCGGTAAGTGGAATGCTTATAGGTTCTTTGCTCACTACTTGCGTTGTTTCCATGAGAGGTTGCGATGCTCTACCTTTTTCTTTGATTCAGATGCATTTGGTAAAAGCGAACGATTACGTATGATTTGTGCTATACTTGCTGTGTAATTTGGAGATCGAACTTTCTAGGATTCTTATCTCATTCTCCTTTCCTTTTCCTTTGGATTGAAAATTTTAATTTCGTGAAAAAATGACATGAGGAAGCGAGGCAAAAGAAGGATGTGAGAGAAATTGTCATGGGAAAGGTTAACGCGAGAACTAACCAACTAATAACTTGGTAGACTCGTGATACAGCTAGTGAACACGATAGAGCTGAGAGAAATGTCGCTAAACAGTAGAAATTGCACTAAACTGAGAAAATAGTGTGAGATTTAATGTATATTATGGATTATTAGATGATACATACTTTTTGCACGGAATGGAACGAAACAGCTATGTATTATTAGGCCAACAAATTTTCTATATAGATGGAAGGAAAAAAAATTGGCATGTTACGTGGTCTTCTATAGGTTTCTGTCCGTGCGGGGAAAATGGTCAAATCATATGTTGTTTGTGGAAACCTTGCAAAGTCTGTGGAATGATTTTCTTGTTATGAAGATGTGGAAAACTCATAGTCAATATAGATAACTTTTTTCCCTCCATAGTCATTGGCTGAACATTTTCTTAAGTTATACTTGGTTATGCAATTAAGCTATCGTGTGTGAAAGTTTTACTCCCTCTCCACTTGGATACAGTTGCAAGAATGGACCGCCGTGAACTTCCCAGTTTGTACCCTCTGCATCGTAGCAAAACTATTCACCTGGTAGGTGCTAAAGCGTTGCCTTGGTGTCAATGATATTTGAGGCTCTTGGTATCCAAGGTTACTGTTTCTATTACTTCACATTAGTTTTGTATCTTCTTATGCCTTTTAACATTGTTAAAATTTGACCTCCAGGTCAGGCATGCCCAAGGAATTCACAATGTGGAAGGAGATAAAAATTATAAATCATACATGTCTCCTGAATATTTTGATGCAGAACTTACACCGCTTGGTTGGCAACAGGTGGGAAACAACTAGGATACTTTTATAAGTGAACCTCTTTTGCTTATTTCACTTATTACTCTAAATTGAAGAAATACAGTGACATGACTATGTTTTAGTTCTCCTGTCAAGGTTGACAATTTACGGAAGCATGTACAGTCCACTGGTCTTTTTCAGAGGATAGATCTGGTTGTCACATCTCCTTTGATGAGGTATTGCATCAGTTTTGGTTAACATTGTTGTAATTGTTTTACAGATTAATCTCTTACCCTTGCAGTCCCCCAAACCAAGTTTTGATTTTTCTTTTCTAACACTCTGAATACAAGTTTTCTTGGATGCCTCCACACAGCCGCTGTGGTGAAGAAAGAAGTGCAACTGTTATCATATCCATAAATTTAACAGGCCACATAATGTGCTGCGAAACTGTTTACGGGATCATTCTCATATAGTACCTTTGTTTAAAGTTCATTTTTCTTTCTTCTTTTTTTTTTTTTTTCCTTTTAATGGGAGGTTCTGGGGGTTAGTGTTGTTTTTCTTAATATTATGGTTGATGACAGTTGGTAGTTGAGTTGAATTAAGGATTATACCTAACCTGTTCTATCAGTTCCAATGTGACATGAAACCAAATGCTATACGGCATGACGCTAATAATTAAATTAGTGCTCACATGGCTTTGTTCTGATTAACCAAGGCATCTTTCTCTGAGTTACTCTTTTATATCCCAGATTCTCTTGATTTTAGTATGATACTGCAGGACCATGCAAACAGCTGTTGGTGTATTTGGTGGAGATGGCTACACTGACAGGATGGATGTATTACCACTAATGGTTGCAAATGCTGGAAATAGTAATCGTGCTGCAATTTCAAGTCTCAATTGCCCACCTGTTGTTGCTCTAGAACTTTGTCGAGAGCACTTGGTAGGTCCCAAGAAGTATTTTGGATATACAGTTTGTACATGTGTCGTCCAAGAATTTTTCCCTCAACTTCAGAAAATGCATTTTGATTCTGGACTTGGAGTACCTAATCTTTCTGCATCCATTATCCTTTTACTTGCTTTTCTTGTTTTCATTTAGTCCTGACTTTTATTTAATTTTTACTGCGGTTGCAGGGTGTTCATCCATGTGATAAGAGGAGAAGCATCAGCGAATATCAATGCCTTTTTCCTGCAATTGATTTTTCACTGGCAAGTCTCGAAACATCCATTACCAATTTGTTGGATGGTTATAAAAATGTGCAGGCAGCTATAATTTTTATGACCAAACAAATTCAAAATAATTTGTCCCTCATCCCCACTGAATTCTTGATTTGTGTTTAGATAGAAACTGACGAGGACACTTTGTGGAAAGCAAATATCAGGGAGACAAAGGAAGAAGTTGCTGATAGGGGAATGAACTTCATGAAATGGTGAATTACTTTATTGTTATTAAACTAGAGTGACAGACTTGTTGCCACTTATATAAGCATCTATACAGTACACAAGCATGCACTCAATGGCATTGATCCATGCTCATGAAACAGACTGGATTCAAGTGAAGAAATTCTTGGATATAGACTTCCCCTCTTCCTGCAAACCTGCTTCCTTGGACCTGTTGCAACTACCACCTTCATTTCTCTTACAAGATACACAATCAAAACTCCTTTTTTCTTCTTTCTATAACATGTCACTGTAGTTCTTTTAGGTACTTGTGTGCATACTTGCGAGTGTACTGAGTTGTGTGTGAACTTCTGCAAGAAGTATTTTATGTTAATGTAAAATGTAGGTTTGTTTTGCTCTGAAAAATCATTACTGCTCGCTTCATGCACGACCCTAAAATCATTCTTCTCAAAAAAAAAAAAAAAAAAAAAATACTGTTTATGCAGGTTATGGACCCGAAAAGAGAAGGAGATAGCTATTGTGACTCATCGAGGATACTTGTCTCATACACTTAGAGCATTTGGCAATGATTGTCACCCTCTGGTGAAAAAGGAAATTTCAAAACCGTAAGTACTGGTACAGGATAAACTCCATTTGTATTCTGAACTATGATGAAGAAGATTAGGACTCATTACGTCCGGCTTGTTTCTTTTCTTCTTTTTTCTTTTTCCTTTCTTTTTGAAAAATTCTTTAGTTAAAAAAATACATCTTATTCCTGACCATTGAAAATGAATGAGAAAATCAGTGACAGATTCTGTATGTCTTGCTCCGTTTTAGATTTTGATTCTTTCCTCCTCTTGTCCAGTTGTATAAAAGTAATGAATTATCTCCTCGGAAGCAAACTTCATACTCAAAACTTACACACCTTAAATCCCAAAACTTATATAAATTTGAGTATAAAATACATGTATCATCTACTGTAGTCGATTAGGTAAATGAAAACACTCAGCTATTCTAATGCTTCATTCATACAGAGTAAATAAAAGATATACACTTAATTTGTGATTGCAGATTCACCAATTGTGAGCTTCGGTCAATGGTCATCGTGGATAGAAGGTAAACTTGTTCATCGTGGTCTACGGTCTTCATGGTTTCCCTTTTCACTGCTGATTTACGTGACTTTTCATCATTGGCCAGCATGATTGGTTCAGATTCTTCTGCAACTGACTATCCTGGAAGAATTCCTTCTGGGCCAGATCTATCTAGTGACGTTGCAGATGAAAAGGATCTAGAAGATGGTGGGAGTGGCTCATTGCAAAAATGATTGTTTCAAGTCATGGGAGCTCCACGGGTGAGCTCTAAGATTTTTTGGGTAGTAGCTGCACTTCTGAATTTCTTATGACAGCAATATTATATAGTTTACTGATTGTTGTTTATTTATATAATGCATAATCTTAAATCAAGACTTATGTTGCCATTTTGATTTATTTTAGCTTATAGCAATCCGTTTGTTTATTCAAACCTTTAGAAAGATCAGCTTTATATCTGCTGTTATTTGGGTTGCCAATAGGGATCTCATTTTGGTTTGATTCTCCCGAGCAGTAAATTCACGATTTAGTCTTTGGGATGCTCCTAAGTCCTACCACCTTCTAATTAAGATCAAGGGGCGTGAATTCTGAGTGCAATAGCCACTTTTCTTTTCCTAGTTAAATGGATGCGGACTATCCAATCAATTAGATCTTCTGGTTTCAAAATATTGCAAATTTTGTTACTACGGTACTAAGTAATACCTTATTTGAGCCAAGCTACATAAAAACCAAAGAAAAATAACTTTCCAGGAGAATTATCCATACAGGAATTGCACTTTCATCCAATGTTCAGGTTTCATAATGCTTGTTATCTACTTTTAAGTTTTTGCAATTCAGCTCCTAAACAGCTTTCTTTTGTTAGGGCCAGGAAAGAACTACTTGTATGAAATTCTGCTGCTTAATCATGAAATGTATTGCCATATCTTGATTTCTCAGTGCCCTTTCAACATGTCATAGAATTGCACTGGTTTCTTCTTCTCCGGGCAAAGCTCCTAAGTTTTAGAGAGAGAAAGAAAAAAAAGAGTTACAATTTTGAATAGCAAATTTGAATTGACCTTTATTGGATGGATGGAATTGAATCTGGTACCTCAATCGCTGCGGCTAAACGTAAAATTGACGCTTCGCCCCAGGGGCGGCCCAGAAGTTGGAGTCCTACCGGTAGTCCTTGCTTATCATACCCCACCTAAAATTCAGCATTTTATGACAAGCAAAAGGTATAAGAAGTGAGAAGTTATCAAAAGTGAGCCCATCGTAAAAAACTTACTATGGGGCTTTCTTGTACCAAATTATGAAAAAAGAAAGTCATAATAAAGGAAAATCATAAATTTATCCCGAATTGTTTCTTTTATCATGTTTAGACTTGTGTCTTTATTTTTTTACCATTTTTCATCCCTTGATTTCTTTTAGCTGCATATCTAGTCTTTTTTATGACCATTAAATTTGATGTGCATAAAGTTTTTTAAAATAAGAAAAGAGTTTCCATCTGAAAACTTCTTGTGCATGTTTAGTCGATAATATCACCAATATATAACTCATAACGAGATAAAAGGATGAAAAATGTACAACATAACGGTTAAGGCATAAACCTAAGAAAAAGGAATAGTTTGGGACCAACCTTGTGGATTTCCTCATATCCAGTTGAATATTGAGGTGGGGTTTGGTCATTCTGCTTTTTCCATTTTTTTTTTTTTTTTTTGTTTTCCTTTTAAAGTTTTCCTAATAACTCGGGGAATCAAGAAATGAGCTAAACCACTTACAGGGACAGATATTGCTGGCAATCCAAGGAGGTTGGCTGGGACAATAAATCGCATGAGATTTCCTGAAAAAAGAGGTGTCTACGCGTTAATAACTGTTTCATGGTAGAAGCACCACTATTTTGCTAAGGAACATAATAGCACTAAACAACTGGTTTAAGCATTTATCACTCATTTAAGCCTGCAGTTGAACACCCAAATGCTGTAACTTTTGGTCTCTTCTTAAAACATCCACAACTGGTCCATGCATTATCCTTCATTTAACCCCGCAGTAGAACACGGTAATGCCAAATTTTTCGTCTCTTCTCAAAACAACCGAAATCTACTTGAGTTGAGCCTAGTCGGGAGAAGGGAAGTCACAAATTGAATAGTATGTTTCATGAAAAAGCCAACCCTTCTAACCTAGCAAGTTAAAAAAAAAAAAAAATTCCCTTGATCAATATTTGTCTAACTGATCACATAGCATGCTCCATTTATATAAATTATGTGTCTATGCCCTCCTGACAATATGAAGACAATGTACAAGGTGGATTTCCCAGACCTATCCTCACAAAATCAAGATATACTAGTCACTTTTGGTTTCAAAAACTGCAGCCATATTCCAGGAGTATTTCTGGCAAAAGAGTAGCCATTTCTAATTAACACATGAGAATAAACAAAATCAAGGCCAAAAGTTGAAAAAGAAAATTAGTGAAAATCAGAAAGTACTGCAGCAGTAAAGAAACAAGTGGAAATGCCTAAATGATTATTTAACGGGAAAATATTCTGTTTGAAATGACAGAAGGAAATATACTAACCCGAGACTTCTAGATTTGTCTCTCCATATTTAAGGGCACTTGGAGGTATGAGTGGTGCTGTCATGCTGCAAGTTACCATATACGTACAATAACATAAGCAGAATATATATATGTATATATATATGAGAGCACTCACATGCCGTCCACAGCACCTGCCTCATACCCTAGGTATATAATATCATATTAAGAAGAATATTTCTACGTACCCTGTTGTGGGGGTCACAATAACATCCACCTTGTTAAAGATTTCCATATGGTAATGCATTAACCTACGTCTGCATGTGAAATAAAGTTGAATGTTGAATGCCGATGTACGCTGCCATGTAATTAAAACAAGAAAACAACACCCAATATTTTGTATCTGGAAAGAAGGCCCATCTTGTATTGAGAATATTTCATATCAAACAAAATGCATTTAATTAAAAATACGTAATAATAAAAGACAATTGACATGAAGAAAGATTTATGGAGGAAGTCAAGGACAGAGGAGAATAGTAAAATGACTGAGCTGTGATAACAGTTCCATAAGATTGCAAATGACAAGGCATTTAATTTAAGGCTTGACCAATAAAAGACAATTGACCTGAAGCAAGATTTATGGAGGGTGGGAAGAGGAAAACGTCCCATAAAATACAGAAGTTTAACATAGAAGAATGTATAGAAGAATGTATATCTTTCATATGAATCCACAAATAACTTAGAAAAATTGTTCACAAAGAGAAAAGAGATAGTGAACTGGTGTAATTATAATCATGCCAATCACGGAGTAAAACAATAACTGATCAGGAAAAATTCAGAAATGTTAACCATAACACAAGAAAATCTAGATTTTAAGAGTATGGTTACCTAAGACACTGTGCAGTGACATAATCTGAAGCTGTAAAAGATCGAAAAAGTGCCAGATTTGTCCGAGTGTCATATGAAAAGTACTGCCCTTTCCTAAACAAGAGGATGAAGAATCAAACAAGGCGTAGAACCACCATGGATAGAAAAAGGAGCTTTTGTCCTCTTAATATCCTAAAAGTCAGAAAGCATACCCATCCTCAAAATCAGGAGTTAAAGAAGAAAGTGATTCAGAACCGATTGACACAATGTGAGCTGTGCGCATTTCTTCAAGTTCAGGAATAGTGATCTCTTCCATCTTGATAAGGTCAGGAAAAATTAGAAGCATGAAACAGAAATTAGTTTACACATAACATTCACTTGCAGAAAAATGTCATTGCAACAAATGTTAGTATATGAAATTAGTAAGTTACTTTGCATCCATGCTTTTCTGACAGTAAATTGAGAACTTCCTCACATTTAGCAGATATATCAGTTGAGAAGACATCATTGAACCACTGCACAGGAAACTCCAGTTATCTGGCATTCAAGAGTGACTAAAGAGCTACAATAAAAAGAAAAAAGAGAAACAGCATTTACCTCTGTGTATTTCCCAAATCTTAGGGATTCTAGGGCATCAAGATGTTCATTTGAAGATAAATTTGGTAAACAAGGGAGAGACTGCAAAAACATCCAAAAAAATTATATGCATGATAAATACTAGAACCTAAAAATTGAAAAAGTAAAATTTTGTATTCTGAAATTCTCATGATTCCATCACAGTGAACAACTAGATCATTTAGGCACAGATATAATGTGAGCAGAAGCTAACTAGATTTAAGCTGTAGAAGGAAAAGGTTGCCATACTCTTTCAAGAGTGACTGCTTCCACAAATAATAATCTAATACTATCATAACGTTCAAGTACATTTAAATGCTACAGTGCAGTTAACAAGTATCTTCAACATCAAGTAGCCAACAAATGGATAATTCATTCTAATTTACAAGGAAACTTAATTTGCTCATCCATCCTACTATATATATTAGAAAGCTCTGAAATTCTTGGGCACCCTAGTTTAAGTAGAGCAGAAGTCAATTTCTTGCTACCCTGCAAATGTTATTCTTATATTTGCAGTATGGGGAAAGGAGTTCAAAAGAATAAGCATGCCTCTATTTTACCTCTTTTTCCTCCCTCACAAAAGAAAAAAAAAGAACCAAATAAGAGCTTGATGTACTTATGCATATTGAAATTGGTTAATTTTGCTTCAACTTGACATAGTTAAGAATCACTTCAAAGTTTTTGCACCAAGTAGAAATCATTCTCTCAAGCACATTCCCATATGCATGATATAAGGAAAGATAGCAATCTGAGTTACTACCGGTCGCAAAGCAAATTGATTAGCAAGAGAGGATCCCAAGATTGCCGCATACCTAACAAATCATCAAAATCAAGAAATCAGCTTCTGCATCAAGGTAATTATTTTGAATATCACAAAGGATTTAGTTCTCTTTGAAAAAGAAGAAAGATATACAAACAAGAAATAGTTAAAATCAATCATCTAAGGATTTTGAAGCACGAGATAAAGGTTAAGCTGATTTGTATTGTCCATATCTAACTAGTTCCATACTGAAACCGCACATTCTAAAATGTAAAGACTGTGGGCCTTCAGTTAACTGTAGCTATATGTTCGATCAGGATGATTTCTAGGCATTGAACCATGGTTTGGATAACTTGATACTCCAAATATTATCTATTCACGGCTGAGAATTCTAGAGCCTTTTTTACTCCCCCCCTGGACAATTTTATGGCTTCATGTATCCATATGCCTTGAAAGAATTTCAATAGTCATGTGCGAGAGATACAAAAGTCATGATGAACACATACACCGTGTTATACTACACATGAAACAAATGAAAGATGGAAGAGCAGCAACATTAAGTAGGTATTGTGGAATTATACACACACACAGAACTTACACAAGTATAGAATCCTCAACTGTTGAAGTTATAGGGCCAATAATCTCCACAGTCCCTGCATCACATAATGACCTGAAAGAGAAATTCTCCACACAAAAATAATAAGAATGTTCCAAAATGAAATAACTATTTCTAGTGATATAAATATTGATAGGTTTTTCCCTTTTTTATCTTTTCCTGAGATTTTCTACTTGATGACTATTTGGTTAGACTTTGAAAAATTCCTATGAATTTTTAATGACCTTGAACAATTTCTTGTGTCATTGAGGCAAAGGGGAAACAAGAAACAATCGTCAGTGTTCCTTGCAGTTTGTGCAAAGAAAGAAGAAATCATAGAAATGTCTAAAGAACAATAATTCTTTTAAGGCATGAAATATGCTAAATCCAGTGGTAGAGCATAGGTTGCCACTTTGAAATGACTTCCGGAATAAACTAGAACTCTACTGACTGTCACTATAGAAGGGAACAGAAAAAAAAAATTATCACATTGTAACTACTTATCCTAAAAAATGTATAAATCCAACCTATCTCTATCAATTAAACTTTTGGATAAGGTGGAAGTCTAACATACCCTTGCATATCAGTTCGTCCATAGGTTGACTTCAGGCCAACCACACCACAAAGAGAAGAAGGAATACGAATTGAACCTGCCATTTGCATTAACCAAGAAATGTTAGACCTAGGTCACAAAAGAGCATAAAAATTAATCACAGGCCTCATGAGTTCTTATTTTACAACCTCCACCATCTGTTCCCAATGCCGCCGAACACAGACCAGACGCAACAATTGCCGCGGAGCCTGAGGAGGAACCCCCTGTATACCTATCTGGATCATGCGGATTTCTTGCAGTTCTGTATTTTTTACTAGCAAGTCATGATAATGCAGAAAAAGGAACTTAAAGATCACATTATCAGATCATAAATTATTACACCTAACCAAATGTACATATATATATACATATAAATAAAAATACGCACACATATATATAACATAAAACTATATGTGAGAGGAATTTTGGTTAATCAAATCACTTCAATAGACTAAACGTGAAATTCTATGTCTAATTGTGATATTATTGCGTGGCAAAAGAACGAAATTTATAAAAAACCAGCAACATTAGCTTTTCCTATGAGTTATAAGATGTATTTGTCTTGTAAAAGTTAGACATAATATATAGTTTTAATAATATTCAAGTGCATATAGCCAAAAGTTTTGGCTGAGTTTGAAAAGCCAGTGTTGCTATGAAGTTGAAGTAGAAAATTATTATGTGAACAAGATTGTGTTCCTAACTAATGAACCAACATAAAACCAAACAATTTGTCATTCATCAGGACCTGCTCCAGAAAAATAGGCATACAAGTTAGCATGAGCAAATTTATTATTCCTAAAGCTGAAATCCAATGTTCAATAATGACTTCATCACTTGAAAAGTTTTCAAAACTTTACCCATGATTTGGATTATTTCCCGTAGTCCCTAGGCCAAATTCATGCATATTGGCCTTTCCAACTAAAATCACTCCACAGCTCCGCAACCTTGATACAGAAACAGCATCCTTCTCCACCTCATACACCTCATGAAACCATGTTGTTCCACCTTCCTTCCATAAAGGGCCACATAAGTTGAGGGTTTACCTAATATAATCTGATGTATGACTTGTAAATACATACCATTTGTAGGATAAGGATAACAATCAATATCATCCTTAATAGCCATAAAAGTTCCATCCAGTATAGAAATTGGCTTTCCTGCACAACCAACAAAGAAGAACTAATCTGCACTCTTGAGCTACTACAAGAAAATTAGATGTATAAAATTACACAACTGAAGTAGATGGGAGATTTCCAACGCCATGTCTCACCATGCTCTGTGGCATGTCGTCTTTAAATTTCAATTAGAAGAAAGAAAGTACCTTCCTCAAACCTTTGTGTTGAAGCTGCAGCTTGCTTTCTCACTTCTTCAGGATCATAAGAAATTAGTAATGGTGCTGGAGGCTTCTTACTGTTAAACTCTTCCATGGCTGCAATGAAGCGCTCAGCAACCTAGAAAACAGAATGATTAGGCCTCAATTCCATTTCATGAAGTTCAGAGAAAAGAATAGGAAAACTTAAAAATTGAAGCTGACTTACAATAGATGGGGTGATAAGTTTAGCCCTATATGCGTATGCATAGTCACGAATTTTCCAGTAGCGGAAAGAAGAACCAGCATCAGCAGTCCAAGTCTCAGAAGGGTCATAACTTGGGAGACATTGCACTGCTAATTCAACCCTCTCTTCTGGTTTACCAGCCTCTTTCAAGAGAACCACGCCAGATTCAAGTTCTAAATCCAGAAGTTAAAATATCTTGAGTAATACATGGAACATAGAAGAACATCGAAATCAATCCAGGTTTCCAATCATAAAAGTTATGTCTGATCAGGTATATAGAAGGCCTCTTACTTTTTTTCTGAGAATGATTGTGAGATCATCAATCTAAAACTCTTTCACTAGTTCCACTGGAGCAAAGTAAGCAAAGCTAGGAACGATTCAACGTTTTACAGTTCAAATATTAGGATTCCATACAATGGATGCCTGGAGAGAGAGGGAAGAATGAAGATTGATTGACTAACGTATCAGTCAACCTGGTTTCAGTGTTAGCTGTATGGTAGTGTGTATGTACTCAATTTTATCAGGCGAATGGATGACTGGCTAGCGGTAATGTTGGTTTTTTCCTTTTTCATCAGTTCTTCCGTTTCTATGCTTTTTCAATACTTACTACTCAATGATAATGATATTTATAATAAATAATAATAATTTCTTGAAAAGAAAGGAAATTCTAGCGTATAAAAGGACTAACAGCATAAAAGGCAACAAAATTTAAACTATACTACATCAAATGAATGACAAATTCCGTTGACGCTTCAATTCACCAAATATGGCAATATTTCTACTAAAAACAGAAAATCACAAATAGGTGTGAGAATGCACCTTGAGGAGGAAACTCAGGTTTAAACATTGGAGTCTCGGGTATCGCGGTATTACTCAACATCTATCATCAAATTTCAATCGTGTTAGTAGAAAATATAATTCATGATTTGAATTCTCGTACTTTCAGATTTCAGAAAAGTAAAATTTCTCTGCCCATACTATCACCAAAATCGAAACAAGGAAATGAACAACAACGCCTCTGAACTACAAACCTCAATGACTCTGTTCTCCTTCTTCATATTATTTATAATCAATGAACCAATAAGTGGTGTTTCGAGTAGCTTCACGAAAAACTTCAACAAAAATCCAGTCAAATGCGGAGCTACATCAGAATTTAAAGCATGAATCATCATTATCAGACATCGCAATTGAATAACACACTATAAAACAAGATGTTAAAAATAATAAGAAGGAAAAGAGACCTTGAACTTTTTCATACTGGTATTTCACCGCGGACGAGTCAACTTCACATGCCGGCAACATCACTCGCTTCTTCCCCATCCTTTTCCAATACAGAACGACTCGAAATTCAACGTATAGACAATCAATACCAACTACATGTATGAATGAAATTGGAGTTTGAAATTTGCTTTACAAACCTTTTTGAGATCCTCGAAGGAATTTCTGATAGAGATGTACTGGTACAACGAAGATATCGGCAAAGCTTAAATGTATATAGCCTATCGATATGTCTCTTTATTTATAGTAGTCCCAATTGCGTAAAAGAGTTAAGAGGTGCAGTAATGGAGGAGGTTGAGAATGGAAGAGGTGGGTGGAGACCGGAGTCAGCTATGGAGCACAGAGTCCAGAAAGAGCATTGGAAGATCAGCTACTCTAAGCGAACCGTTAATGATGGTTTTTGACTTCGCCAGCTGCTCTCTGCTTGCATTTCTCAAAAATAGTTTAATTATATATATTAGGGAAAAAATATTTGGAATTATAGAGACATTAAATTGTCAATGCTTCTAGAAAGTACATTTTTGAGAAAATTTCTTCATTTTTATTGTGAATTAAGTTCCTACATATTAAGAGATTTCTAAGCAATTATTAAGTAAGAAGGTGAAACTCTTTACTCAATGACACGTTTTAAACTCGTGAGATGGACTCATTGATATAAAATGTTTCAAAGCGGACAATATCATTAAAAAATAAAATAAATCATTTAACTTACATTCTTTTATTTTACCACTTTCTATCGAAGTGGAATAATTTAAGTTAAAATGTGTAAGGAAAAATAGCCGGGACAGTCCCAGTACTATTTTCAAATAGTCGATTCAGTCCCTAAATTTTATTTTTGGCCAAATGTCATCCTTAATCTATTTTTGACCTTCTAATTAGGTCCTTTAGCAGATTTTTGAAAAAGTTGCCTGTAATTTTTTTTTTTTTTTTAAATGCAAAGGGCATTTTAGGGAATTAAGCAAAAACCCATTTTCCCCAATTCATCCCCTGTCACACAAAATTGACGGAGTTTGGTATCCACTTCCGTCTGCTGCCCTCCAACTCCAGCTATAAACTTAATCTGCCGGATCTCCATTCTCTTCCTCCTAGCCGCTCATGGAGTCCTCTAACATCCAGCTGATGATGATGATGTCTCATTTTCACTCACCACTCCACAATAAATCTCCGCCATACCACAACAC
>JAXGGT010000054.1:3436216-3453824 GCA_035583425.1 Marsdenia floribunda | reverse complement strand
CCAACCAACCAACCAACCAACCGGGGTTAATTTATTAGGGAACTTTGAAATCTTGAACTCAAGAACATGGCTTCACATCTGGTTAAAGTTAAAACCACCACCAATATCTACCTAACCTAATTAACTAGCTAGCAGCAAGAACCAGTAACTACTTGTGGTGATCAGTATTTTCGGAACTCGGAACAAATCAGAACTTAAAGAAAAACCTGGGAGGACACCAACAACCAGCCCAAAGAAGCCAGTGCATAATCAAAAGGCTACAGTACCTAACCAGGAGTTCATCAGAATATATATGTACACACACACATGTAGCTGCTTTAGTATCTCCAAAATTTCAACATCCCAAATGAATGAATGAATGATTGATTGAATGAATGAATCTACTACATAGGTGGAGGTGGTGGTGGTGGTGTTGGTTGGCTGCCAAAACAAAAGAAGGAATTAAAGAACAGAAGAAAAAGAAAAGGTAAGCACTGGGAAGAAGAATCAACGAGATGCAGAAACCCAGAATTTCCTTCCAAGGGGAGAAGAATATATAATTAACAGACTAGATTCAAAGAAAGAGAAAGGGGAGAGAGAGAGAGAGAGAGAGAGAAGTTCATGAGGCGGGGGTACTCGTCAAGAGCAAAATCACAAAAAATGTGTGGGGGTGGTGTTTGTGTGTAAAAAAGTATGGAGGAGGAGGGCTTTTTATAACGCACCAAATCGGATCACACATGATACATCAGGTTTTGTGATATGCTTTTTTCTATGTTTAATTGAGAGATGCCACCTACAACCTTAGCTCATTCACGTTGTCAACTGTCAACCCTGACCCCACATTTTTCCCCGAAAAATTTTGCTACTTTCTCCCTCTTTTCCCCCATTCCCACTTTTTTTTTTTTTTTTTTTTTTAATATACTAATCATGTCAGTTACTACTAAATAATTACTTTTAATGGTGTGATTTTTTTTAATAATTTAAATTTGTTTAATAAAAAGTTTAATTGATAAAAATATTGAATTAAAAAAAAAATTAACAAACATTTATATTTGCCAACTTTTTTTTTTCTTCTGAAAAAAGGGGAAAACAATATGAAGCCACGCCTGTAGAAAGTGAGAGGAGAAGGAAGAAGTAAAAGGAAGCTTCCGAGGGTAAAATAGACATTTAAAATTACCACCTTTGGCTCTGACACTCATATGAGAATTACCAAAGATGCCCCTATTATTGACATGATCTTCCGCCCTGACACGTCCTCACTTTCCCACATGGCATTGCGCGTTTTGCTTATATTTCACGTCTTTACCCTGATCCACGTCACCAACCCGTCCTTGGGCCCCACTACCCCTCCCAAGAGAGAGAGAGAGAAAAAAAAAACGTCAAAAAAAAAAAAAAAAAAACCCTAAATAGTGGACACATGCTACCCGAATTCACTTCATACTTGGGAACTCCTTAGAACAACTCTTCCCCCTCCTTTCCAGGAAATACTTCCATCTAATGCCCAGAGTTTCTCCACGTGTCCAATACATTAAATCTCAACCGCCCGTGCCAGATATCTCGGTCAGTTTCTTCGGACAGCGAACAAATCCACCTTAGCCGTTGGATCAACAGCGTCAATTTTATCGACGTCTCGAAAGCTGCCCGTAATTAAAACGGGCAGATCTCATCGCCTTTAAGAAGCCATAGCATCCCCTCTCATTCCTCGCTCAATCCAACCAAACCCTAACCTAACCTTCGTACGCCTCCTTTTGTCTTCCTTATTTTGTTCGTCTTTTTTCTTAATCCATTGTTTCATATCTTATTAAGAGAGAGAGAGCGAGATTGCCTCCTTTTGACGGAGTTTTTTTTTTGGAAATTTCCGGCGAGCGCGTGGAGCTGACGCTCTCGGTGATACATGTTTTTCTATATACTTGTTGAGGATCGAATCCGCCGGAGGTTTGTTGTGCGCCGGTGCAGTTTATGGCGTCCGCCGTCTTAGCAAGCGGTAATGAATCAAATTGGGCACAATCTGGTGGCGGATTCATGGGCAAAATACCTTATCTGAACCCTAACCCTAACCCTAACCCAAAAAAGAAGCAGAAGCAATTTCACCACACAGCCAACGGCGGTGGTCGTCAAAAGAAGGACGATTCGCCGGCCTTTACACAGACAGCATCTGATGACGCTTACTCGTTTATTCAGAAGCCGGCCGAAATCAACCGCAACGGATTCAATCATGGCGGGTATTTGACGTTTAACGTTTCGTCGTGTTCCAAAAATGAAGTTCTTGAGCTACGGAAGCGGCTGTCCTCCGAGCTTGAACAGATCCGGAACTTGCGAGAACGAATTGAGTCCGGTCAATTCAGCGGCAACGCCTTCAATCCCAAATCTCACGGAAAGACGAAGAAATTGTCTGGTAATAAAAGGCCCATCCCTTTCCGATCTGATAAGGATCCAAAGAGATATTCCAATGGGCTTGATAATGGCCCCATTGGGAGTGCCGTATGTCCCTTGGATGAGACTTTGTTGAAGCAATGTAGGCAGATATTGACAAAGCTTATGAAAAACAAGAATGGTTGGATATTTAATACTCCCGTGGACGCCGAGGGTATGGGACTCCACGATTATCATCAGATTGTTAAGAGACCTATGGATTTGGGAACCGTGAAATCTAATTTGGCCAATAATTTGTATCCTACTGCGGCTGATTTTGCAGCCGATGTAAGGTTGACTTTTAACAATGCTTTGTTGTATAACCCTAAGACAGATAAAGTTAACGGTTGGGCTGAGATGCTTCTTGCTAGGTTTGAAGAATTATTTAGACCAATCCAAGAAAGAATTGATAATGACAGGAGAGAATATGTTGGTACTGGTGGCTGCAGTGGCGGCGGTTTGGCTGAGGAGGTGCAGGGGAGTTCTTGGAATCACATCCCAACTCCTGAAAGGCCTAAGAAGCCCAAATCTAGTCCCATTCCGAAGAAACAAGAGAGAATGCAGACCCATTCAAGTGCTTCGACACCGTCCAATGCACCACCACCGGCGATCCCTCCAAAAGCTCAGTCTCCTGTGCGCACTCCTTCCCCAATGAGGGTACCCCCTGTGAAGCCTCAGGCCTCCCAGGTCCAACAGATGGTTGCTAGAACTTCTGTACCAAAGCAGCCAAAGCCGAGGGCCAAGGATCCCAATAAGAGAGACATGAGCATGGAGGAAAAACATAAGCTTGGAGTTGGGTTACAAAGTTTGCCCCAGGAGAAGATGCCTCAGTTAGTGCAGATAATAAGGAAGAGAAATGAGCATTTGGCTCAAGAAGGTGATGAGATTGAGCTTGACATTGAGGCACTAGATACTGAGACTCTGTGGGAACTTGATAGGTTTGTTACTAATTGGAAAAAGATGGTCAGCAAAACCAAGAGGCAGGCGTTGATGATGAATAACAGCAATGTCGTTGCTGCTCCAAATACTTCAACTGCTGAAGTGGATATGGTAATGCACAGTGAGCCATGTGTATCTATATCTAGCTTCTACTGATACAATATTTTACATTTATTGATGAAACTCTAATCTGATATTACAGGTTACTACAAGTGAAAGAAATGATTCGGGTAAGAAGACAAAAAAGGGTGAAGCCGGAGATGAGGATGTTGACATTGATGATGATATGCCAGCTACAAACTTCCCTCCTGTGGAGATCGAGAAAGATGATGTTGCTGGCCCGGACCAGGGCAACGCTTCTAGTAGTTCCAGTAGTTCGAGCAGCTCCAGTAGTGATTCTTCATCTTCCAGTGGTAATGATCGCTCTCTTGACCAATTTACCGGATAAAAGAGAACTTCTGTGTTGTATGCTAAACTTTCTTTATTTGTTGTAGATTCAGATTCTGGTAGTTCTTCTGGGAGCGATTCAGATGCAGATGATGCTCAATCTTGATCTCAATCTGGTAATTTGCGGACTTGAGAATTGGTATGCCTCGCTGGTTTCCTCCTATTTCAGTGGCCTTTCATATAATGTATAAAGGGAAACCTCTACTGTTGGCTTTTGCATTCTGGAGCCCGTATTGGATTTTGGGCATTGAGGGTTGAACATTGAATGAGAAGAATTTACAGGGCCTGGAGTATCAATTTATGGTGGTTGCCGCCTGAAGTCTTGGGTACTCCGAAGGTCGTGTTCAATAAGGTCGTGAGCTGGAGCTGAACGGCAAGGTTGGTGAAGGGGGGGGGGGGTGGACTTCGGGGGAAATTGTAGGTATAAGGTCTGTTTTGTCCTCTTCCCCCACTTAGTTAGGACAGGCAAATTGAGCGATGTAGATATAGCTGAGAAAAAACCATCTTCGCTGTACAGTGTTAGTGCACTAATATTTTAGTTCAATTGATTATATTTTTTTCCCCGAGTATTCCTTTTCACTCTTCGATTGGTCTCGTCAAACTTTGTGAGTGCAAATTGCACCAGGCACCGAGAAAGAGAGCACATTGAACATCATCTCTCCTGTTCCTCTCCCTTCTGAAGAGAAGAGTGTTTGTTGAGAAAAGAGAAGACGAAAAGCATACTTTCCAGAAAGATGAATGGAGGCTTGAGCTTCCGGTAGAGAAATGCAGAAGGAAACAAAAAGCATGTTTGTCCCTCTTGACGCTCTTTGGAAGAGAAATCGGCATCAATTCAAATGGCAGCAGCAAGAACTTGTCACTGGTATCGAACAAAGTGGCTAAAGAAATCTTGGTGGTGGTCGTTGAGCTTTGCTATAGGATTCTTGGCTTGTGCTTTTATCAATCCTTTACATCCTTAATACAAGGGGAAGAAGTAAGTGCCAAAAGGATTCTTCACTGTGCTCTTAAATTCTTTACTTACATCCAAGCAAGTTGTTGAAACGAAAAGAGAGGATAGATAGATACAAAAAATGGTTACAGATTGGTTTGCCCTCTTTGGTGGGGTACTGCTACAATCTTGCGTCATTATAATTTAACCTCTCGTTCCATATTTTAGTTGAATTATGTTGTGGTGGTGTACTTGTACCTTGACTTTCTTGTGATGAATTGAGAATGAAACCTTTTGAATTCGCAGAAGTGCCCATGCGAGTTTGTATTTTCTGAGGATTCCTATGTTACGGCGGTTGATTTGGTTTTGGCCATTAGTCCCTGACCAGGTTATTTCTTTGGTTTTGGCCATTGGTGTTGAAGTAACAATTTGCAGGAGGAAAGCTTAACCATCTGAGAATAAGAGATGGTGGTCTTAAGTGAATATGGGGATGGCCAAAAATCACTGGAAAGCATATATCTCCAGTATTCACCGAAGAATATGGATCTTAAAAAGTTCTGAACACTGTAATATTTTCTTATAATATAATATATTTTAGCAATATATATTAAAAAATTTCATTAAAAATATAAGCATATAATATATATATATATATATATATTTATATAAATCCTGCTCCCATTGAAAATGATGGTTCCTGAGTCTGTTGGATCTTTCTCTCTTCGAGATAAATGGAATGGTCAACAAAGAAAAGTCATTTTACTTTTTCTCATCTTTGATTGGATTGGAATCATATACAACTATGCTTCAGGAAAATACAAGAAACATGGCAAAGGTTGACTCTCTGTAACAAACATTGTGTGTGACAGTTTCTTCAAATCTCTTTGATATATCAGAACAACCATCATCTTCACATAATGAAATTAGCACTTCTCGTTTCTATGAATCAAACATGCATATCAGTTTAAAATTTAAGTCATATATATGTATGCCGAGTTGCTGATCTTTTGTCCTCCTTTTGTTCATGTTATCTAATTAAAAGTAGTACTTGCACGTGGCAATGATAGGAAGAAATTTTAACTATTAATTAAAAAAAAAAAGATAGGAAGAAATTTTGATAACACTAAGATAAGAGAATTTTCAAAATTGAATGGTCCTATGGCTATAGGACCATGATGAATACATGTTATGGTAACCTAAATCAAAGAACTACAAAGAACAGAAGAAAAAAAGAAAAAAAAAAAAAAAAAAAGGGGAAAATAAAGGCATAACTCAAGTGAGTAACATTCATAACGGCAAACCAGTCTTAGAATAACAGGTCTCTAGTGTTATAACATCCTGTGTCAGCTGAATTATTTTTCTTCCTTTTCCAAAACAAGAAATGCATCACCAAGTTGAGCCTTGCAACCAGCTCTTTCCTCAGGTTCCAACTCCTTAAGAAATGATGAAGAGAGGTTCTGGTTCGTTAGAATCTGAAATACCTTGCCACAGAACTTACGAACATCTGCTCGCCTTGACTGCTTTTGTGGAATATTTAGTACCACCTTCTTAATCAGCTGGCACAACAAAGGAAGATGTTTCTTCAACATTTTCTTCGAATCAAACCCATCTTTATCAACACCACTAGAGGCAACAATTGATTTTAGTACTTCCGCGATCAGATCTAGAGCCTCTATTTGACGAAATTGCAACTTTGCATTAGCACATTTCTCCAACACAAACCCCAACAAGTTATGTCCGATCCATGGTCGTCTTCTCAATATTTCTTTCAAAAACTCTGATTTCATTTGAGTCTTTTTGCTATCAAAATAAGACACAAAAACAACCTTGAAGATCTCAAGAACCTTCTCCAGATCAGAGAGAGAGAAGTTCCTTGCATCAATGACTTTCAGTATCCAAAACGTTGCATTTTGAGCAAGTGAATTTATCATCTTGTGTCGGTTCCATGCTGACTGTTTCTTACTTGATGTATTCGAACTAGATTTCTTTTTCTTGAATGGTTTTGCTGCTAACTTCAAGTTCTTTTCTAAAAGAGTCTCAAGTATAGACAGCTGCAAAGACTCATCTCTTGGATAATCCTTTGCCTTGAATATTTTCTTTTGCAAAATTCCCCATATACGCTGAGCAAGTTGCTCACTACCCTCTGTAGTATGTGGGTTTACAAATGCCTGAGTCAGGTTTGACAATATCCTTAACACCTGAGGTTTACCTGCAAAAAAAAAAAAGATGGTTGGAATAATGAATCAAATTTAGTACATAACTATGTGTTTATTTGCCAACTAATCCCTTAATAATACATCTTCTTTGTGCAATAGTTTTCATTGATTAATGCAACAGTTTGTAACTCACAGTAGCAAATACTCTTTTCTCTGATCTCTAAATACACCAGAGAACGCACAATGGCACCCCACCCCCAAACCAACGAAAAAAAAAAAAAACAACAAATCACTTCCCAGGGAATGCACAATGAACACAGGGAAATAGAACTCAAAAGCTGCAGCCCTATAAATTATTTAGTAATCCAAAATAAAAAAGAAGAATAAGGAAAAATAGCAGAGGAAGGCATGAAAAGCTGCAAAGATCATGAACTGAAAGTTTCACATTTGGTGCTTGATGGGTTCTCAAAGTGACCAGACCTCATATAATAACATGGAGAGGAAGTGTAATCCTTAGTAACGAACAAACCAAGAACAAGTAATCTTACCCAAGATACAATGATATAAACACAACATGAGAGTGCTAATACTTGGAAAAGAAATCCAATTTAATTTAATAACAGAAAACTTGCCTGGATTCTCATGGAGGTAGATCTCCAGCAACGAGAGAACACGAAGTTTGAAAAGTACAAGCTGCGATTGAGCAGTTTCACCTCCAGCCTGATTCTTCCGTTCCTTAAAAATCCTTGCCAGATACATATCCATTCTGAACATTGCATCATCATCCATTCCACTATCAGAATCATCATCAGAAGCTTCAGGAAGTTCAGTGCTTATAGTTTCCATGCCACCTACTGCTTCAGAATCATCTGTTTGCTCATCACTCTCAGCTGTTTTACTGGTTTCTGCTTCATCTGATTCCTCTGCCTCCTCAATTCCAAGAAGATCATCCTCATCCTCATCTTCATCATCAGTTCCAGCTTCATGATGTCTAGCTGGCTTCAGATCTTTCTTTATGACTCGTAACATCCGAATTAATCCATCCTCAGTAATATCATTGGAGAAACATCTGAAAACCTAAAACATATAAAATATAGAATATGTAATGCCTCCCTCAGAACTTCGGCACAAATTGGAATCATTGACCTAAACTAGCTGTGTGATTACCTTGCAATACTTCCGATTTCTGTGCCACTAAAAAAGAACCTTACCTTTTTGTTTAATATTTTATGTAAAATCAAGCAAATTTCAATAGAAATACAGATCATTCACCAACCTATCAACCTAAGTAATAATACCAGTCAAATAATCGTTAATGGCCCATCAAAATGTTTCTGAAATGAGAAAAAAACAACAGGTAAAAGATGGACAGAATATTTGACCACTGACCAGCTCTATTGCAGAACGTAGAGGAGCTGATGACTGAGGCAGCAGCGAAAGCATGGTATCAACAAGAACATCCATGTTGTGAGGTGTGCCATCCACACTTGACTCATCTTCGCCAGAAGAGTCAAAAAGATCAGAACTACCAAAGGCTCTCTTACAGCAAATAATAAGTTCAGCTGCAGCCTCGGAAAATTCGCCAGGTCGAAGTAGTATCTGAAGCAGTAGTTGGATAAGCAAGTACCTCAGAGCATGTAATTTATCAGCATCCTTGCTTGTTCCCCAGTTCCTTTCCTGGAACCATTTTGTCAAATAGCAAAAACGGAAGCAAAATGAACATTTCAGTCAGGCTTCAAAAGCATGAAACAAATATTGATGCATAGAAATCAAAAAGCATAAAATCAGAACACAGATTCAGAAACTGCAGTAATGTGCAAAAGCCCTCAGAGAAAATAACTGAAAGCCACTTTTCCACAAAATAGCATCCTGAAAGGGACTAAGCAAAATGTCTTCTTATGTGGTTCCTTTAGGGGTGGGGGGAGGAAAGAGAGAGAGAGCCGATAGTGAGTGAGCATTTAAAAGTGCATGGACAAGTACAAGCAATGGAGAGAAACTTTGGTGCTTAGAACAACTTAATGATTTAGCTGTAGATTAAAGATAAAAGGCATACTTCTCTTGATAGCTGAGCTTCCATAGCCTGCAATTTCTTGAATGCCTTATCATCATCATCACTCAAAACTCTAAACAGGGAAACTGAAGGGATATTGCACAAAGTACCAAGGAACCGGATAAAGTACGATCCAAGATCATTTGTGTCAAGGGCACCTGACAGAGCATGATTAAAGTCTCCTTTTTGAGCATTTGAAAGCAAAATTTCTAGCTGCTCAATACACATTCTGCGAAGAGAACTTGAAATAGCTGATTTTGGCCATCTAAATTTTTCCTCTAGTTCGAAGGAAGTCACTTCAGTCCCAAGAGAAGAAAAGAAGAGACCTTGAACAGCAAGAAACTTCAAAATTTCTTTTTGGACTTCGAATCGAGATTCTGGATCTAGTTTTGAATGCTTTAGAACAGACTGAAGTGACTCTACAATCCAACTTTTCAGAAAGTCAGTAAAGCCTGCTGGTCCAACAAAATCCTTATCTTCTATAGAACCCATCTCTGAGTTGTCATCTGTTGTTTGACTCTGATCTGATGGCTCCTCTGAAGCCTGACCTTCATCTAGAAACATCCTTATTAAGTTTTGGATAAACAAGGTACATCCAGATTCAGTCTTGAACTCTGACATCAAATTCTTTACCGTCTTGGTTCTAGTTATGCAGTCAAATTTCCCACTACTATGCTTCTGCAGTGCAATAATAACTGCAACTCTTCTGACATCGTCATTCTTCACCCACTCTGATAGCTCTTTCAGAAAATACTGAGCTATTTTATAAAGCCAAGAATCTTTTGTAGAGAGTACATCCATGAGACACTGGATAAGTTTGTAAGATAACACTATTTCAACACAAGAAGCAGGAAGCTTTGGGAAAAGTAGAAGTAGAATATCAAGAGCCAAGTGTTTACGATCATGAGAAGATGTTAGAAGTGACCCCTCAATGATAGTATCACAAAAAGATCGAAGATTCCTCTCAATATCTTCTTCAAGTGAGCTTCCCTTGCGATTCTTTTTATGTTTCTTTGTTCCCTGAATGCTTGAAACTGAATCCATATCTTGTGAAACCATATCAGGTAAGAGAACATTTATCAAATTAACCCAGACACTATGAACACGAGGCTGACAAAACGTGCTCTCCTGCAAAATAGCAAAAAAAAAAAGAGTATATCACAACAACTCCCATCTCACAAAGTTATTTCCTGGAAGGAATTATAATTATAATAACAATCACCTTTAAACAATTGGCAAGAGAGGATAGACGGTCAGCAGCAAAGAGCTTGTTTGGGGTATAGTCAGGTAAAATCTTGCTAAATGCTTTATGATCAATGCCAATTTTTTCTCGCACTTTTAGTGCTAGATGCAGCGCATCAGGATTCCCAATTTCAGTAGCACTGTCGAACCAGTCCTCAACTCCTTTGGCTTCAAGAAATTCAGCTAATATGATATCAACAGGTAACTGAAATATAAGAAAGGAGTATAGTTAGGGCAACAAATGATATTGAAGTGCTAATTGGGGCAACAAAGAGCGAGGAGGAAAATAAGGAAGTCTAAAATGGAAATATTAGATCATCAGTACAATCTGCAGAAAAGAATGTGTTAACAGCTAGACACAACAAAAGAGGAACATCACAAAGTCCTACCAAGCATATATATATGGCACCTATATAGTAGGTGGTTTTAGAGAGGAAATGTCATATTATATCTTACATGTCAGATGTACATCTTTAAGCAAGATACCCCCCACTTGAACAATTTTAATTATCATTACTCATACTGAAACTAAAATGTTGTCTACTTCAGCTCCGAAAAATTTCAGTACCTAGAAAAAATTTTTCAATCTTCAGTTGTTCCCTTTTAATTGACATAGGTCCAGCACTCTAATAAAATGAAATGCTGCAATAGAACTTATTTGGGATAGGTTAGGTGCTAGGACAGAGGAATGAAAATCTCCACGTAACCAATTCAAAGAATATCCATTAGTACACTTATGTGTCGTATTATTCATCCACTCGATTTTATTCAGCCTCCTGTCAAAACCAACTCCAAGTGATGAAAACTATGCAACCAATCTTCGGATAAGCGGCCTCTACTACTTATATTTGAATTTAATCATTCTTGTTCATAGGAACCTATATTATTATACCATATCTCAAACCAAAATATTATGCAGTGAATGAGATAATTATTGTGATAATGTTAATAATAAAGAGTAAGATTGAAACTGTATGGCCCTAATCAAAATGGACTAATTCCAAATCTATAATTAAGGCTCTAGCCAAAGAAATCAATGCCTTCTATAATCAGAATGCACAAATCTCCAGTTCAAACCATGACAGTGCCTTAATATGTACATATCCATTCCTTTTAGATTTTCAATTATGAAAACAATGTGCTGGTCTTATTTTGGAAGCAACATAAGGCAGTCAGGAAAATGAAAGGTTTAGCATTAAAAACAGGAAAAAACCTCTAGTTATATTGTTAACAAATCATTATACATTTTAACCTAGACTTTACAAGGGTACAAATTTGTTTACTGAAAGTATAATGGTAAAATTATACATCCTGTCATGGAATGAAGTACCTTTTCAATCAACTCCAAAAGAACTGAGACAGCTGGCTCCTGTAAGTATCGCTTTTTGGATGCGAGAGAGATAACAACACTCGTAAATTCTTTTATGCCTCTTGTATTATCTTTTAAATCACAATCTTCACTTAATCTTCCTGATCTTGCAAGAGCACCGTAAGCAAACAAGCGTCCAAGAAGACAGTCTCTTGCTTCCTGTATGCCACCAGTTCATGAGAACAAATCAAAAACACGCAAGGTGGAAACAAAAAAAATGAAAACTCATTCACCTACCTGACCCTTCATTGAAGAAGTGATCTCCAATAAGTTAACAATTAGCTTCAACAATGAATCCACTTTAATTTTAGGAACCGCACCTACTAAAAGAGTTAAACCTAACGCAAATCCTTGTCTTGCACACTGCCAATGAAAAAACATAAAAAAAGTATAAGTACTTTTGTCAATGAAGGCTAAATGCAGGTAAATTGTAAAAGTACAGTAGAAAAGCTTTCAGCAATATGCATGTACAAGCACAGGAAGTGATGGGATGTGATACACACAAGACGGAATCATTCCCCAACCTTCAGTCACTATCCTTTTATCAGTCAAGAAAGTGCAGGATTGGCCGACAATGGTCCCAAATGAAAAGCTTGCTTATATAGGATCTCTCTCATGTTGGGCAAAGGTAACTGTTTATTTGCCATAACATTTTGCAAATTCTCAATATTATAGGATTTGCTTTGTGATCCCACTAAGTGATCTAGTACCAAGTCTACTTATGCATACACAGTTGACATCTATAAACTTTCCTCAGGGAAAGTAGAGAAAGGAGCAAGAAGTTGGGTAAGCCATAGCAATTGTAAAGCGCCGTTGGACACCCAATGCTGTGACTGATCCACAAACTTCTGGTTACAAGAGCAGCATGAGAATGAAACTACTAAACCAATTCATGCAATAACTATACGATAGTGTTGGTTTTCATTGCCAAGCTAAACAAAGAAAAGAAGTGAAATCCAGAGTTCACATCGACCTCCAAAATTTTAGAGCTCCAACATCAAAATACTTCATCGTATTCTTCTCCGTTTAAGCTACATTTAAGGTACTCCAGGAATTATGGTTCTCCAAACACTTATTCCAAGCATATCATTCAGCATGAGACCACCACCACAAACAGATGTCTACATCAAGAAACGTAAAATTGCAAGTAAATTATAAAAGTGAAGCAGTTTCCCACTAAGACCTTTTTCTATCTTTTCATAACTTCCTAGGCAACTATCCTACCAGAATTGACACCATGTATCCCATCTTTAAGGAATAGATGATATTGGGAAATATATTTAAAATAAACATCCTCCATCAACCATGATGCTTCTCCATTCTGCAATGAAAATGTTAGTAGCTCAAAGTTGAAACAGCAACAAGGTAAACTGCAAACAGAGTAAAATGGTTGTACCTCTCTTGATGAAGAGACACCACGGATAAGCCTACGAACTGCATATCTCACAGATGGGGCACAGTTATCCAAACCATCGTCCTTCTCAGCTTCCAGTTTCACAGAACCCTCAACAACCTCCTTGTTCTCAAGCTTATCATATGTTTTCTGAACTTCTAGGAGCTCTGTAACCAATACCTCTGCAGCAGCTTTTCTATTGCTTGCATCAGATGAAGCCAGGTCCTTAAATACTCCAATGTGGAATTCAGGTAACACACTACTAACACTAGTAACACTTGCAGATGACAGTTCCACCTTATGTATGGCACAATTCTCCTTCAACTCTACATCCATTTGTTTTGGCTTGTCACCCTCTGCCTCAGCCCTATGTCTGTCTTTGTCATGTGCTTTCCTTAACTTTTTCCTCTCCATTGGCTGTACACGAGTTGTCTTGCTAATATTCGAGGTAGATGGGTCATCAAAATCATTTTCCATCTCGGTTGATGATTCTCTTTCCTTTTTCTCCTTCTTCAATTTCTTCTTTGCACGTTCTAAAATAACTTTATCATCAATGCTAGGCTTTGCTGGTTGACCAACCACTTCCTCCCCTTCTGCAGAACTGGAAAGCCTTTTCTTACTCCCCATTTTGTGATCTGCTAATTACAACAATTAAAAAAATCCATTAAGACACAAAACTTATCTAAAGTGAACTTTCAATACCCTCTACAAATTTAATAACTTCACATGCCCTAGTGTATCTCAAAGATACTTTGAGCTTCATACCTACCATAGTTACACACCGAAAATTTGATCATTTTTTACTAATTTATTATCTGTCATAGAAACAATTAGTAAAAAAATCATACGCAGAATGTTCCAATATTCAACTCGACATAACCACATTGTCACAACAAACTCGTGGCGGATTGAACAAGATATACAACATCGGAAATACAAAGCACTACATAAACTTCAACCTAGTAATCTACGTACAAACTTTAGCAGCTATGAAACAAGAGCAGGAAAAAAAAAAAAAAAAAAAGAAAAAGAAAAATCCCAACCTTAACTGAATTATTATCGAGTAAAGCTTTAGCTCCCGGAAAAGAAGAAGAAAGCAGAATAGGAAGAGTCAGGTTGAATAGTGGTGGTGAAGAAACTGAGAGAGCGGCGGCAGCGGCGGTGAATATCGACTTCCGACGCGGCGCGCGAGCTTAGGGCTAATTAGAAGAGCAGCTTTTATTAAATTTCTGCACTTAGAAATCTCGTTCACCCATTGTGAGGCCCAACCTTCGGAAAATTTTTTATTGGAATTGTTTTGCCCTGCTAACAAGACCGGAAAGGACACTGTGCTGAACCACCTTTCATTTTTTTTTTTTTTTTTTTTTTTTGAAGAGTTGTAGGTTAATAATTTGGCTCCTCTTGTTTTTAATTGTTATTATCTGTATTAAATTTTAATCATGTACTATAATTTTGAAATTTACTCTCATAAATTCCTCCAAATAAAAATATCGAGTTATTAAAAGAATAAGAACAACTTCTTTTCTATTATTATTATAAATTAAATAACACAAAAAAAAAAAAAAGTGCATTGTGATAATCATTCATTTTATCAAATTTTTTTTTTTTAGTCAAGGGTATTTACTATGGACCATAATGACTAATCCCTTTCACTATGAGTACTCTTCCATTAGACGTAAACAGTTGACCATAAGATGTACTCCATTAAAAATAGCACACAATTAATAATTGACAACTGATCAATTAAAATTTGATCATAGAAATAGAGCACAAATTAATGATCAAGTGAGAAGAAAACACCTTAATTAAGACATAATAATAATAATTCATTTATTTGGTTCTAATTATATAAATTTATTTAACAAAGTCCCGTAAATATTTTATTAGATAGCAAAAAAAAATTAAAATTAAAATAAGCATTTTGTTGACTTGAAAAAAAAAAAAAATATAAATTAACTTCTACCTCAACTAAATTACATCTTCTTAACATTATAAATTAATTTTTAAGATTAATTAATAATTTTGCATCATATCTTATATTGAAAATACAGTAATGATTTTAGCTTAGAAGATTACGAACTAGGAAGTGAAATAAAAAGCTTAGTTGAAGATGAGTAGATTACTGATTGAAAAAAGGGGGTGGGGGCGCGGGGGGGTTTTCCACTTTCCATTTAAAATCTCTAAGAAGGGAGAACGAAAACATGTGCTCAATGAACACACACAAAGCCACCATCGTCACAGTGATTGAAGATTTTAAACAGGCGTCCGACCGACCACAGGCAGAAAATATTAAAAAATTTATTCCAAGTAAAATCCCCCATGTTACAGGCTTTCTATTCAACCCGTTCCGGCAACAGAGTAACTCAAGAATTCCATACAACCGTCTACTTAAAAAGTTCAGGATTTTCCCCTCAACATCTCAATTAATACAGCCAAAAAAAGGAGAATTTAGATACAAAACTGTTTAAACCAACGGCTAAGTATTGCATTCAAATAAGAAAAATGTTTTGAGAGTAGCAGTAGTAGTCATCATCTACTTCTTCACTTCCTCGTATTCTGCTTCTGGAGCCTGGTCACCACCGCCACCAGAAGAGTTGCTTCCACCTGAACCACCGGAACTGGACATGTGTTCACCAATTTTTGATACAGCACGGTTTGCAGCATCCAGCTTGGCCTTGATGTCATCAATATTCTCCGTCTGCATTGCAGCTCTCAAGTCTGATACAGCTGACTCAATCTGAGACACCACCTCTGCAGGTACCTTCTCCCTGTACTCGTTCACACTCTTCTCAATGCTGTAGATGGTGGTGTCTGCACTGTTTCTGAGATCAATGAGTTCCTTCCTCTGCTTATCTCTCTCTGCATGCAATTCGGATTCCTTGACCATCTTCTCAATTTCCTCTTCTGATAAGCCACCAGAAGATCGGATGGTGATCTGCTGTTCTTTGTTAGTAGCCTTGTCCTTGGCAGAAACAGTGACGATACCATTAGCATCGATATCAAATGTGACTTCTATCTGAGGCATACCCCTAGGGGCAGGTGGGATGCCTACAAGATCAAACTCTCCCAAAAGTTTATTGTCAGTAGCCATCTCACGTTCACCTTGTAGCACTTTAATACCAACTTGAGTCTGGTTATCGGCAGCTGTTGAGAAGACCTGCCATGCCAGAGCCAAAGGTGATGACAAATTGTTGTAATTGGATTTTGTATTTGACATCGAAACAAAATAATAATAATAATAATAATAAACAATTCCAGATGCATACAAGATCAGGAACCATATGGGGTCAGAAAAGAAAGACAAAACCAACCTGACTTTTCTTCGTAGGAATGGTAGTGTTCCTATTGATCAATCTGGTAAAGATACCTCCCAGAGTCTCAATACCAAGTGAAAGAGGGGTCACATCCAGAAGAAGCAACTCTTTCACATCACCACGAAGGATACCTCCCTGAATTGCAGCTCCCATTGCCACTGCCTCATCAGGATTTACACCTTTGCTTGGATTCTTGCCAAATATCTCAGTCACAACTTCTTGAACCTTTGGAACACGAGTCATTCCACCGACAAGAAGAACCTCGTTAACCTCCTTAGCAGATAAACCAGCATCCTTCAGGCAATTCTTACAAGGCTGCCTAGTTCTCTCAATCAAGTGGTTAACCAGAGTCTCAAACTTTGATCTTGTCAAAGTAATGTTCAGATGTTTAGGTCCAGTAGAATCCGCTGTAATGAATGGTAAACTAATATCAGTCTGCGAGATTGATGAAAGTTCTATTTTAGCTTTTTCAGCTGCCTCTCGCAGTCTTTGCAAGGCAAGCCTATCTTTCGATAGATCAACTCCTTCAGCTTTTTTGAATTCAGTCACTAAAAATTCTAGCAAGGAGTTATCAAAATCCTCTCCTCCCAAAAAGGTGTCACCATTGGTAGCTTTCACCTGCAGGAAACTGAATAATCAACAAGATAACAAGAGAAAAAAGAAGAAAAATTCCAGAAGGCCCAAAGATTTCACATACCTCAAAAACACCATTTGATATCTCAAGGATAGAAATATCAAATGTTCCACCCCCTAGGTCAAAGACAGCAACAAGACCCTCTTTGTTGTTCATACCATATGACAGGGCAGCTGCAGTAGGCTCGTTTATAATTCTTTGGACATCAAGGCCTGCAATCCGCCCAGCATCTTTTGTTGCCTGCCGTTGAGCATCATTGAAATACGCTGGGACTGTAATCACAGCTTTGGTTACTGTCTTCCCGAGGAAGGCCTCCGCAGTTTCTTTCATCTTAGTTAAAACGAAGGCTCCAATTTGGCTAGGAGAATACTGCTGTCCATTAGCTTCGACCCAAGCATCACCGTTAGGAGCCTTGACTATCTTGTATGGGACCATTTTCATTTCCTTTTGAGTCTGCTGGTCATCAAATCTTCTACCTATCAACCGCTTGGTTCCAAAAAGTGTGTTGGTAGGGTTTGTAACTGCTTGCCGTTTTGCTGGAGTACCAACAAGTAATTCGCCTTTATTATTGAAGGCAACAACTGATGGAGTTGTACGAGACCCTTCGGAATTCTCAATTACTCTAGGATTCTGCAGCCCAAAATGAATATAAATAAGTAAACCAATGAGAAAAATAAAAGTCCTGCAGTAACATGGGTACACGATGGCTTGAATTACAAGCCCATACCAATCCATCAGTGCTAAG